>JAPQNM010000044.1:24419595-24429595 GCA_029783475.1 Metacarcinus magister | reverse complement strand
GCCAAGGAAAGAGAGAGAGAGAGAGAGAGAGAGAGAGAGAGAGAGAGAGAGAGAGAGAGAGAGAGAGAGAGAGAGAGAGAGAGAGAGAGAGAGAAGCAATTAAACAACAGAGAAACTGCAAGAACTTCTAAATTACGACACACACACATACACACACACATTCTGTCTCTCTCTCTCTCTCTCTCTCTCTCTCTCTCTCTCTCTCTCTCTCTCTCTCTCTCTCTCTCTCTCTCTCTCTCTCTCTCTCACCCCACGCCCCTGAAGGCTCGTTCCCGCCACCTCCGCCGGTCACCACTGGGCTACTTTTACGGTCAAGCCAATCAGTAAAGCCTTTTATATTGATCTACTCGATTCCCTAAACAATTCCTTGCCTTCCCACCGCCTCTTCCTCATTCCTAGACTTACTTCCCCTTTCCCCTCCCCCTACAACCCCTTACCCTTCCCCTACATCCCCTACCCCCCCCCAACACACAGTCACACACACACGCAGATGATAATAATAATAATAATAAGTGTGTTTACATAAGATGATAAAAAAACGAACATTGTAAAACTAAAAGCAAATAATAGTAGAACAAGTACAACCCTTTCCTTACTCGCTACAAAATACTGAACTAAAACTTGTAGGCTCAATGAAGGGGTGTTTATTAACCTTTTTTCTTTTTTTTTCTTATGTAAGTTATGTATTGATGATTGTTATTATTATTTTTTTCTTTTTGTATTGTTATTAGTCTACCATCAAATTAATAGTTAAGTCCAAGTCCGCGTCTGGCATAGTGCAGTGTTCATTCCGTTTTCTTCACACACACACACACACACACACACACACACACACACACACACACACACACACACACACACACACACACACACACACACACACACACACACTGGCTTGAGTTACAATGCTGAAGGCTGTGTGTTGTATATGCTTACACATATGACCTCGAGGTGCATCAGGTCAGGTCAGGTCAGGTCAGGTCAGGCTTCACTACTTTATTATGTTACTCGCTATTTGTTATCTTTTCTGACATACTGTGAATGCATAAGAGATACAATTCTCAGCATAACATAACACTTTATATTTTATTGCAACACGGTAAAGTTATGTCTAATTCTGCAGGAGATAACAAGTAAGCTACCCTGAGGCACTCCCCTAACCTAACCTAACCTAACCTAACTTAACCAAACCTAACCTAACCTAACGCAGCCTTAACCTAACCGAACACCTTCCCTTTAAACCTCCATATTACCTCAAAACATGACCAAAACAACAACACCTTCCCCAATGAGTGGACTTATCTAGCTACGTAACAATCCTCTTACCACGTTAACCTCCACCTCTAATGCCTGGCTGCCCTACTTTCCACCCAGCCAACCAGCTCCACCGCTCCACCGCTCCACCGCTCCACCGCTCCATCGCTCCACCACTCCACCTCGACTCCACGTCATTCCAGGAAACAGAAAACTCCAGACTAAAGCCCAGACCACGTCCCCGATACGCCGGAAGAAGCGAGGGGCGACGTGTGAGGAAGCCGCCTTTGTGAGTAGTGTAATACCTGGTCTTCACTCCTTGTCATACTTAATTAAGAGGAGCAGCGAGGCGACACAAGCAGCTTAGGGTCACGAGGAGCCGCCGAGATTGGCTACTGTGTTCTGGGAGGGATTTCGTGGCCGGTACTACCACCACCCACCCCAGACGAGGCGTGAAGGGCGGGTGGGTTGGTGGGCGGTCGTTCAAGGTTGGTTTGAGGTTAGTGATGAGGGTAAAGGGTTCGCCAAATAGGTATTAGGTGATGTGTTTCCAGTAGTGATGAAGGATGGGTGTATGGGAAGGTAAGGGGATGTGGGTGAGGTGAGGTGAGGTGAGGTGAGGTGAGTAAGATGTGCTAGGAGGTCACTCACGCACATGTTCATACTTAATCACGCCCGCCCGAATATCTTGTTTGTGGTTCATACTTGCGCCGCCTATCTTTCCTTTGTCCTTGCTAGAACAATGAAATAGGAAAACATTCAAACGCCCACACACGTATGAATATTTTGCCTGGACGCAGCGAAGCAGCAGCAGCAGCAGCAGCAGCAGCAGCAGCAGCAGCAGCATTGCAACAATCAGAAACGTAACAGTTCCCACCCACTTTCACATTTTTCTATTTCTGTCCCCGAACTGATCTACTTTACACGTAGAACAATTCCTTTTTCTTCTCAGTTTTATTCCATTACTTTCACCCTTGAGTCGGCACGAGAGGATAACTTTTAACGAGGCCGCGTAGCTCCTGAATTTTTCCACCGAGTTCCAGCCTCGTTTGGTGATGGTTTCCTCAGCGTCACGTCAGACCGCCACACCCGTCACACCCGTCACACCCGTCACAGCCTCTCTCTCGCATCACGCCGCCATACCTAGCTGTGTTGCAAGTAATTCTTTTTATACATATATATTTTTCAAGGGTAGAGTGTCCTTCACTTTGGGGCACAGTGAGAGGGGACGCTGCTGAGGCCTGCATAGTTTATAGAGGGCGTCAGGCTGCCTCGCCCACCACGTGAACACCTCTCGTCCAGGCGGTGCAGGCAACACCTCACCTCTGTCTGCTCAACACCTCACCTCTGTCAGCTCAACACCTCACCTCTGTCTGCTCAACACCTCACCTCTGTCAGCTCAACACCTCACCTCTGTCAGCTCAACACCTCACCTCTGTCAGCTCAACACCTCACCTCTGTCAGCTCAACACCTCACCTCTGTCAGCTCAACACCTCACCTCTGTCAGCTCAACACCTCACCTCTGTCTGCTCAACACCTCACCTCTGTCAGCTCAACACCTCACCTCTGTCTGCTCAACACCTCACCTCTGTCTGCTCAACACCTCACCTCTGTCAGCTCAACACCTCACCTCTGTCAGCTCAACACCTCACCTCTGTCTGCTCAACACCTCACCTCTGTCAGCTCAACACCTCACCTCTGTCAGCTCAACACCTCACCTCTGTCTGCTCAACACCTCACCTCTGTCAGCTCAACACCTCACCTCTGTCAGCTCAACACCTCACCTCTGCTCAACACAGCTCTCCTGCTCAACACACACCACCTGCTCAAGTGAGTCCTCCTGCTCAACACACTTTATCTCCTGCTCAACACACTCCTCCTGATCAACACACTTCATCTCCTACTCAACACACTCCTCCTGCTCACGTCAGCAAGGTGTTGTTAATTCCTTTGTTAACCTTTACAGGGAAAGCTGCGTAACACTATTGTTTCAAGTATTTCCCTTTCTGAAGACAAAACGTGTTTTTTCCTATTGTTTTTATTAATCTTTCCTGTATCATCGAATACCTTGTAGCGAGCTGCCCCTCGGTTGTGATTATCTCTTCCTCGGAGCGGGCGGGATGCATCGCACTCTCATTCACGTCTACCTTGCAGCCTTTGAACTCCCGTAGTAATGTATAGTAATAAAAACAAGGCATTAATCACATCAACCCTTCCTCTCGATGGGAAGAACACATCCATCACCACCACCACCACCACCACCACCACTCAGTACACAGGTAAACACAGGTGTCACAGGTGCGGGACGGAAGCCTACCACAGCCAAGCAAGCATCCAGCCACACACAGTATTACAACACCATTGTAACACTAACGCAATATTGTAATTATTTTTTTTTCTCTCTCTCTCTCTCTCTCTGTCATCTTGGTAATGGTCATGTCCAATGGCGACACACACACACACACACACACACACACACACACACAGACACAGACACAGACACAGACACAGACACAGACACAGACACACACACACACACACACACACACACAGACACACACACACACACACACACACACACACACACACACACACACACACACACACACACACACACACACACACACACACACACACACACACACGACCGTCGATACAATGTCTGTTCTGTTCTTCCCCAGCAGAATAACACCCAGCACTGCTATCACACACACTTCCCTCTCATTCTTTCCCTCAAGTGCCTTCCCTCCACCATTAAAACCAGGGCCATCAAAGTGATATACAACTTATGATTTGAAACACGAGCATGAGTCTTCTCGTTCTGTTTATCTACACAACAAACAGGTACTGCGTGACACCCTTGCATCCATCTGTCTAGCCCTTTCTTCCTCCTTGTACCCACGTCCCCTTAAGGTCAGGTCAGCCAATTCACCATTAACTAAGAGCACCAAGGGACTGATATTACACGTATATATTGTCTACTTTAAATTGGTCTGTCATACTTTTCTTTAGGGTTGATGTAGGTACTAGTTCATCTTCCCTCCCACCACGACAACCTCTTATGAATTATGGATGTACCCACGGCAACACACAGCCACCCAGCCAGCCATCCACCCACCCAGCCAGCCACTCCTCCCTCTCTCCCTTCCTCTCTCCTTACCTTCATCCCTCCCTCTCAGGCTTCATATCAGACGCTACAAAACTCTTCTTCAACTCTTCAAAGTTTCATCAATCGTCTTCACCTTCACACACACACACGCACGCACACACACACACACACACACACACACACACACACACACACACACACACACACACACACACACACACACACACACACACTTATCTTACAATCTTAATCCTACTCCATTTATCTCCTCAACAGGTTCGATACTTTTATAGCAAGCAGGTGAGCCAGTCAGCAACCCACCCACCCACCCACCCACCCACCCACCCAGCCACCCACCCACCCACCCAGCCAGCCAGCCAGCTTTCCTTTGCATCTTACAGTAGGTATAAAGCCAAGCAAGCTGGTCCCGTAACTTCTCTTTTATACTTTACGTTACAACAACCTTCTTTTCCGCCGAGACTAGTGTAATAGAGAGGCAAGGAAGGCTTTGGCGCATCAGGGAAAGAGTATTCTAGTTAAATAATACACACCAGAACAAGAGAGAGAGAGAGAGAGAGAGAGAGAGAGAGAGAGAGAGAGAGAGAGAGAGAGAGAGAGAGAGAGAGAGAGAGAGAGAGAGAGAGAGAGAGAGAGAGAGAGAGGTGGTGTGGGAGGGAAAGACGTGATTCATATAAGGTCAACGAGGTGAACAAAGGTTAAAAATTGACGGGACTGAGCCTGGAAAGTCTAAATATCATCGGAGTAGAATAGAATAGATCGTAGAGGGAGGGGATGGGGGGGGGGCAAGGAAGGGAAGGGAAGGGAAGGGAAGGGAAGGGAAGGGAAAGAAAGGGAAAGGAAAGGAAAGGAAAGGAAAGAAAGGGAAGGGAAGGGAAGGGAAGGGAAGGGAAAGAAAGGGAAGGAAAGGAAATTGAAGGGAAGGGAAGGGAAGGGAAGGGAAGGGAAGGGAAGGGAAGGGAAGGGAAGGGAAGGGAAGGAAAGGAAAGGAAATTGAAGGGAAGGGAAGGGAAGGGAAGGGAAGGGAAGGGAAGGGAAGGGAACATAACAAGATGGGAGGCTGTGTTTATATATTGCTTGGGAGATCTATTAGAAAGGTCACGTTAGGAGGAGGAGGAGCTTAGAGGGTCAAGGCAGTGACCTCAAATGACCTGAAAGAGAGAGAGAGAGAGAGAGAGAGAGAGAGAGAGAGAGAGAGAGAGAGAGAGAGAGAGAGAGAGAGAGAGAGAGAGAGAGAGAGAGAGAGAGTTTTCTCCTCTTCTACAATAGCACAATCGCCTCCGTCCCTTCCTCCTCCTCCTCCTCCTCCTCGTCCTCCTCCCGTTTTCTGTGTAAAGGTAAACATGAAAAAAAAAAAGTTTTCTAAGATGTTGAAAATCTCGGACGCGATGGGAAACTTGAATAAAAAAAAATTAAAAAAAATAAATAAAAGTCAAAGAAAAATCAAGAAAATAAAAAAATAAATAAAAACCGTGAAATTCGTCTCTTCGATCGACGCGACAAAACTAACTTTCGGAGTAATTCGCTCTCTCTCTCTCTCTCTCTCTCTCTCTCTCTCTCTCTCTCTCTCTCTCTCTCTCTCTCTCTCTCTCTCTCTCTCTCTCTCTCTCTCTCTCTCTCTTTATGAGGAGGAAGAGGACCAGGCAGCTTTAAGAGTTATATTGAACCTATAGTGTGTGTGTGTGTGTGTGTGTGTGTGTGTGTGTGTGTGTGTGTGTGTGTGTGTGGTGTGTGTGTGTGTGTGTGTGTGTGTGTGTGTGTGTGTAGAGAGAGAGAGAGAGAGAGAGAGAGAGAGAGAGAGAGAGAGAGAGAGAGAGAGAGAGAGAGAGAGAGAGAGAGAGAGAGAGAGAGAGAGAGAGAGAGAGAGAGAGAGAGAGATAGGGAGGGGGCACACAGTACAGGATGGAAGGGAAGGGGAGTAAGGGAAACGAAGGAAGGAAGGAAGGAAGGAAGGATGGAAGAGAGGGAGGAAGGTGGAGCATCACTACAACACAACAACAACCACCACACCTACACCCTCACACCCTCCACCCACCCTCCACCCACCCTCCACTACCTGGTATTGTGGAGGAAACAATAGGAGAGCAGACTTTGTGGTGTTCATTTCGAAGAGAGAGAGAGAGAGAGAGAGAGAGAGAGAGAGAGAGAGAGAGAGAGAGAGAGAGAGAGAGAGAGAGAGAGAGAGAGAGAGAGAGAAGGGTGTGGTGTGGTGTGGTGTGGTGTGGTGTGGTGTGGTGTGGTAGTTCATAACACAAGGATCAGTAAGACGCAATGAACAAAAGCTCTAAACTAAATCCTCTTTTCCTCACTTAATTACTACGTCCCCGTCCCCTTCCTTCCCTTCCTTCTTTCCTTCCTTCCCTCCTTCCTTCCTTCCTTCCCTCCTTCCTTCCTTCCTTCCTTCCTTCCTTCCACACTCCTCTATCTCATTATCTCACCGTTTACTCCTTCCTCCTCTCCTTCCCCCCTTATTCTACTCTTCCTTCTTTCCTTCCTTCTTTCACCAACTTACAATCTTCAACTTTCCCTCCTCCTCCTCCTCCTCCTCCTCCTCCTCCTCCTCCTACTTTGCTATCGCCCTTCCATCTCGTCTTAATATCCATTATGTAATCTTTCCTTCCTCTTAGCATCCCTCTCTCTTCCACCCTCCCTCCCCTGCTCACCCTTCCTCCTCCTCCTCCTCCTCCTCCTTAATCCACCTTGTATAGAAGTCTACGAGCAGGAAACTAATTAAGACGTAAGGATTAATATTCCCCGCCAACAACATGACACAGGCGAGTTATTTAAGACAGACAGGACGGAATAACCAGCTTCATCAGACTAGGAACGAGTCTTGCCCATTAGAGACAAGCCTTAGTGAGATGCAACGAGGCAGCCTAAGGTGACGAAAGCAAAGAGAGGGAGAGAGAGAGAGAGAGAGAGAGAGAGAGAGAGAGAGAGAGAGAGAGAGAGAGAGAGAGAGAGAGAGAGAGAGAGAGAGAGAGAGAGAGAGAGAGATGCGGGGGGGGGGAGGTGCTGATGTTGTTGATGATGGTATATTGAGGAATAGAAAATAGATAAATAAAGTGATGGAGTGAGAATTAGGAGTCAATTGGCTATAACCCTTTTTTTTTCTTTCTTTCCTTTTGACTTCCCTGCTGTCTGCTGCCATTTTGGAAGTGGCAATTAGGTAGTTAATTTGCCTTTACAATTTCCCTTTACAATCTTTTTTTTTTTTTTCTCTGCAATTAGCACCATTTTTTTTGGGTGGGGATGGGGGTAGGGGTGGGGGTAGGGGTAGGGGTAGGTCCTCCTCAGTCTGCTCTTTAGCATAACACAAAAAAAAAGAATAAAAAAGAAAGAATGGAACTTAGGAAATAAAAAACACAATTAATGGGGAATGGGAAATGGGGCGTGACAGGGATCAGGAAATGGTATAAAAGATATGGGTGAAGGGAACCTGGAAATAGTTTGATCTACAAAAAAAAATGTGTCTCTTCAAATAAAAAAATATATTTGGTGAATGAGGAAAATTTGTATACAAGTCCTTAGTGATGAATAACGGAGCACCATTATAGAGGGGAATGGGGGAATGGGGGAATGGGGGGATGGGGGAATGGGGGACCTACACTGCCGGGGTGAAATAAGTAAGTAACGGTGATGTAAGAGTTAATATATATAAGTTTACGAAAGATTTCAAAGCCCGAGTGAAAGGAAGTAGGGAGTGTGAGAGCCTTGAGGGGGAGCAGGAATGAGGAAGGTTGGAGTGGGACAGTCTTGGTGGGGGCAGGGAGGTGGGGGGGAGAGGAGGAGTGAATAAATGGGGGAGTAAGGAGTGGGGGGGAGTGACAGAGGTTAGAGAGAGAGAGAGAGAGAGAGTGTAAGAAGGACAAAGGTGGGAAGCAAGAGTGGAGGAAGAAGGCGTTCAAACTTTACATTCCAAACTTTACATTATACTTCTCTATCTTTGACCCAGACAGACACACACGCACACGCGCACACACACACACACACACACACACACACACACACACACACACACACACACACACACACACACACACACACACACACACACACACACCACCTAACCAATAACACCTCGACTGCTGAAAATTCAAAGCCAACCAATGCATACAAAAATATAGAAGATAAACAAACCCAGAAAGTCAAGGTGAAAGAATAGACCCAATCTGCAGTTGCCTTGCCCTTAATAGGTGTGTGCAGGAAGGCAGGCACCAGGTAAGGGTGGTGAGACGACGTAACTATATATTCTTTTTTATCTCTATCTATCTATCAATATATTTACCTGTTACTCCGTTCCGATTGTCCCAGAAGTGCAGTTTATAATTTGACAAAGCAAATTAACGAGGTCGTCTAATTAGATAATCAGCGAGCCAATTAAAACATCACTCAACCTCGCCATGTTTACACGAATCAAGGTCGATGCTCTTTATTTAGTGGGTCGCGTGTACGTGCCTTGCCTTGCCTCGCTGTGCCGTACCGTGCCGTACCGTGCCGTACCGTGCTGTGCCGTGCTGTGCCGTGCTGTGCCGTGCTGTGCCGTGCTGTGCCGTGCCGTGCTCTTTGGTGGTGCTCGACACTCCTCACCACGTACTGTACTTTCACTAAGGGGACAATACTATTCATTCCTAGTGGTAAAGAAAGGCTATAAATGAAAGGTGAATTAGGGTGAGATGGACGGACAAAACATCCCTGACAGACAGACAGACAGACGAGACTTCATGAATTATCGAGTGAAACTATTTCTTAACATGTAAAGTCTTCTTGTAATTGCCGTGAAACAGTTAGTTACATTACATCTTGAGAGACTGACTCCCTTGAATACAAACAGAGAGGGAGACAGTAGCCGCCTCTGAGGGAGAACTTAATAAACATGATATTTAACTGGAGTCACGTGAACATTATTACTAAACATGACTCGACTTGACCTTGTTATCATGAGACACTGAGAGAGAGAGAGAGAGAGAGAGAGAGAGAGAGAGAGAGAGAGAGAGAGAGAGAGAGAGAGAGAGAGAGAGAGAGAGAGAGAGAGAGAGAGAGAGAGAGAGAGAGAGAGAGAGTCACCCTATACATCATGCTGATTAACTCCATCAAAACATATTTCCACAAAATTGTCATCAATCCCGCTGTTTCCCATCTTAAGTTCCCATCTTATCGTGTGTGTGTGTGTGTGTGTGTGTGTGTGTGTGTGTGTGTGTGTGTGTGTGTGTGTGTGTGTGTGTGTGTGTGTGTGTGTGTGTGTGTGCGTGTGTGTGTGTGTGTGTGTCAGGTTCCCTCGGACGCTAACATTTTCCAATTTCTTTCGAGACTTTATGAAAATGTGAGATCAAAGAGTATTTCAAGCGGGGTTTTTAGTGTGTGTGTGTGTGTGTGTGTGTGTGTGTGTGTGTGTGTGTGTGTGTGTGTGTGTGTGTGTGTGTGTGTGTGTGTGTGTGTGTGTGTGTGTGTGTTGGCAATATCTTGAGTTACTCTTGCTTAATTGTCGCTTTGAATATTTATATTAAAAAGGAAAAGATGATGATAATAATAATAATAATAATAATAATAATAATAATAATAATAATAATAATAATATTAAAGAAATACTTGATGGTTTGCAATATTTCTTCCACTTT
>JAPQNM010000044.1:24389595-24399595 GCA_029783475.1 Metacarcinus magister | reverse complement strand
GCCTTGCCTTGCCTTGCCTTGCCTTGCCTTGCCTTGCCTTGCCTTGCCTTGCCTTGCCTTGCCTTGCCTTGCCTTGCCTTGCCTTGCCTTGCCTTGCCTTGCCTTGCCTTGCCTTGCCTTGCCTTGCCTTGCCTTGCCTTGCCTTGCCTTGCCTTGCCTTGCCTTGCCTTGCCTTGCCTTGCCTTGCCTTGCCTTGCCTTGCCTTGCCTTGCCTTGCCTTGCCTTGCCTTGCCTTGCCTTGCCTTGCCTTGCCTTGCCTTGCCTTGCCTTGCCTTGCCTTGCCTTGCCTTGCCTTGCCTTGCCTTGCCTTGCCTTGCCTTGCCTTGCCTTGCCTTGCCTTGCCTTGCCTTGCTTGCCTTGCCTTGCCTTGCCTTGCCTTGCCTTGCCTTGCCTTGCCTTGCCTTGCCTTGCCTTGCCTGCCTTGCCTGCCTTGCCTTGCCTTGCCTTGCCTTGCCTTGCCTTGCCTTGCCTTGCCTTGCCTTGCCTTGCCTTGCCTTGCCTTGCTTGCCTTGCCTTGCCTTGCCTTGCCTTGCCTTGCCTTGCCTTGCCTTGCCTTGCCTTGCCTTGCCTTGCCTTGCCTTGCCTTGCCTTGCCTTGCCTTGCCTTGCCTTGCCTTGCCTTGCCTTGCCTTGCCTTGCCTTGCCTTGCCTTGCCTTGCCTTGCCTTGCCTTGCCTTGCCTTGCCTTGCCTTGCCTTGCCTTGCCTTGCCTTGCCTTGCCTTGCCTTGCCTTGCCTTGCCTTGCCTTGCCTTGCCTGCCTTGCCTTGCCTTGCCTTGCCTTGCCTTGCCTTGCCTTGCCTTGCCTTGCCTTGCCTTGCCTTGCCTTGCCTTGCCTTGCCTTGCCTTGCCTTGCCTTGCCTTGCCTTGCCTTGCCTTGCCTTGCCTTGCCTTGCCTTGCCTTGCCTTGCCTTGCCTTGCCTTGCCTTGCCTTGCCTTGCCTTGCCTTGCCTTGCCTTGCCTTGCCTTGCCTTGCCTTGCCTTGCCTTGCCTTGCCTTGCCTTGCCTTGCCTTGCCTTGCCTTGCCTTGCCTTGCCTTGCCTTGCCTTGCCTTGCCTTGCCTTGCCTTGCCTTGCCTTGCCTTGCCTTGCCTTGCCTTGCCTTGCCTTGCCTTGCCTTGCCTTGCCTTGCCTTGCCTTGCCTTGCCTTGCCTTGCCTTGCCTTGCCTTGCCTTGCCTTGCCTTGCCTTGCCTTGCCTTGCCTTGCCTTGCCTTGCCTTGCCTTGCCTTGCCTTGCCTTGCCTTGCCTTGCCTTGCCTTGCCTTGCCTTGCCTTGCCTTGCCTTGCCTTGCCTTGCCTTGCCTTGCCTTGCCTTGCCTTGCCTTGCCTTGCCTGCCTTGCCTTGCCTTGCCTTGCCTTGCCTTGCCTTGCCTTGCCTTGCCTTGCCTTGCCTTGCCTTGCCTTGCCTTGCCTTGCCTTGCCTTGCCTTGCCTTGCCTTGCCTGCCTTGCCTTGCCTTGCCTTGCCTTGCCTTGCCTTGCCTTGCCTTGCCTTGCCTTGCCTTGCCTTGCCTTGCCTTGCCTTGCCTTGCCTTGCCTTGCCTTGCCTTGCCTTGCCTTGCCTTGCCTTGCCTTGCCTTGCCTTGCCTTGCCTTGCCTTGCCTTGCCTTGCCTTGCCTTGCCTTGCCTTGCCTTGCCTTGCCTTGCCTTGCCTTGCCTTGCCTTGCCTTGCCTTGCCTTGCCTTGCCTTGCCTTGCCTTGCCTTGCCTTGCCTTGCCTTGCCTTGCCTTGCCTTGCCTTGCCTTGCCTTGCCTTGCCTTGCCTTGCCTTGCCTTGCCTTGCCTTGCCTGCCTTGCCTTGCCTTGCCTTGCCTTGCCTTGCCTTGCCTTGCCTTGCCTTGCCTTGCCTTGCCTTGCCTTGCCTTGCCTTGCCTTGCCTTGCCTTGCCTTGCCTTGCCTTGCCTTGCCTTGCCTTGCCTTGCCTTGCCTTGCCTTGCCTTGCCTTGCCTTGCCTTGCCTTGCCTTGCCTTGCCTTGCCTTGCCTTGCCTTGCCTTGCCTTGCCTTGCCTTGCCTTGCCTTGCCTTGCCTGCCTTGCCTTGCCTTGCCTTGCCTTGCCTTGCCTTGCCTTGCCTTGCCTTGCCTTGCCTTGCCTTGCCTTGCCTTGCCTTGCCTTGCCTTGCCTTGCCTTGCCTTGCCTTGCCTTGCCTTGCCTTGCCTTGCCTTGCCTTGCCTTGCCTTGCCTGCCTTGCCTTGCCTTGCCTTGCCTTGCCTTGCCTTGCCTTGCCTTGCCTTGCCTTGCCTTGCCTTGCCTTGCCTTGCCTTGCCTTGCCTTGCCTTGCCTTGCCTTGCCTTGCCTTGCCTTGCCTTGCCTTGCCTTGCCTTGCCTTGCCTTGCCTTGCCTTGCCTTGCCTTGCCTTGCCTTGCCTTGCCTTGCCTTGCCTTGCCTTGCCTTGCCTTGCCTTGCCTTGCCTTGCCTTGCCTTGCCTTGCCTTGCCTTGCCTTGCCTTGCCTTGCCTTGCCTTGCCTTGCCTTGCCTTGCCTTGCCTTGCCTTGCCTTGCCTTGCCTTGCCTTGCCTTGCCTTGCCTTGCCTTGCCTTGCCTTGCCTTGCCTTGCCTTGCCTTGCCTTGCCTTGCCTTGCCTTGCCTTGCCTTGCCTTGCCTTGCCTTGCCTTGCCTTGCCTTGCCTTGCCTTGCCTTGCCTTGCCTTGCCTTGCCTTGCCTTGCCTTGCCTTGCCTTGCCTTGCCTTGCCTTGCCTTGCCTTGCCTTGCCTTGCCTTGCCTTGCCTTGCCTTGCCTTGCCTTGCCTTGCCTTGCCTTGCCTTGCCTTGCCTTGCCTTGCCTTGCCTTGCCTTGCCTTGCCTTGCCTTGCCTTGCCTTGCCTTGCCTTGCCTTGCCTTGCCTTGCCTTGCCTTGCCTTGCCTTGCCTTGCCTTGCCTTGCCTTGCCTTGCCTTGCCTTGCCTTGCCTTGCCTTGCCTTGCCTTGCCTTGCCTTGCCTTGCCTTGCCTTGCCTTGCCTGCCTTGCCTTGCCTTGCCTTGCCTTGCCTTGCCTTGCCTTGCCTTGCCTTGCCTTGCCTTGCCTTGCCTTGCCTTGCCTTGCCTTGCCTTGCCTTGCCTTGCCTTGCCTTGCCTTGCCTTGCCTTGCCTTGCCTTGCCTTGCCTTGCCTTGCCTTGCCTTGCCTTGCCTTGCCTTGCCTTGCCTTGCCTTGCCTTGCCTTGCCTTGCCTTGCCTTGCCTTGCCTTGCCTTGCCTTGCCTTGCCTTGCCTTGCCTTGCCTTGCCTTGCCTTGCCTTGCCTTGCCTTGCCTTGCCTTGCCTTGCCTTGCCTTGCCTTGCCTTGCCTTGCCTTGCCTGCTTGCCTTGCCTTGCCTTGCCTTGCCTTGCCTTGCCTTGCCTTGCCTTGCCTTGCCTTGCCTTGCCTTGCCTTGCCTTGCCTTGCCTTGCCTTGCCTTGCCTTGCCTTGCCTTGCCTTGCCTTGCCTTGCCTTGCCTTGCCTTGCCTTGCCTTGCCTTGCCTTGCCTTGCCTTGCCTTGCCTTGCCTTGCCTTGCCTGCCTTGCCTTGCCTTGCCTTGCCTTGCCTTGCCTTGCCTTGCCTTGCCTTGCCTTGCCTTGCCTTGCCTTGCCTTGCCTTGCCTTGCCTTGCCTTGCCTTGCCTTGCCTTGCCTTGCCTTGCCTTGCCTTGCCTTGCCTTGCCTTGCCTTGCCTTGCCTTGCCTTGCCTTGCCTTGCCTTGCCTTGCCTTGCCTTGCCTGACAGGATGCGTTGTGCTTGTATTCATGCTGCTCCCTCGAGGGTGTCGTGCGATGCTTCCCTAATAACACATCATTACCTCAATCTGCATACTTGACTGTATCACAAGTACCTCATATTTTTCACGTAGACGCGCACAAGTTCACACATGCACCGGTGACATGCATAGACTTACACACACGCACACGCACACGCACGCACACACACACACACACACACACACACACACACACACACACACACACACACACATGGTTTTGGTCATATCCATTGTTTCCATGTTCTGGCACTATCCGTACCCTTCACCTCCCTCCTTCCTTCCCTCCTTCCCTCTCTTTCATGTCTGTACGTAAGTGACGCCGCGGCCACAGTCTGAACCACTGTAATCCCTCCCTTGTCACCTTCATCTATCAGTGGTGCTCTTACTGCTCCTCCAACTCATCCTCTAAGACAGCTTTCAACGCATAATGCTTTTGTGTCTATATGTGTACCATCTGTGAATTTTCCTTCTTTTCACCGATCGCTCTCCAGATTATTGACGTGTATTATAAAAAGTGTGGGTCCTAATACTGACCCTTGCGGAACACCACTTTTTACCTTAAGTTAATATAATGTTGTTGTTTTTTTTCCACTGAAACCAACGCGTTATTTTATTATTTATATTGACGGGGTGAGAGCCAGTCTATTGACCACGCACATCGATGCTCTCTTATTCCATGTACTAGCAATTTTTTAAGCAACAGGAGGAGGAGGAGGAGGAGGAGGAGGAGGAGGAGGAGGAGGAGGAGGAGGAGGAGGAGGAGGAGGAGGAGGAGGAGGAGGAGGAGGAGGAAGAGGAGAGTTACATAGCTGCATAAGGTTACAGTATACAGTAATAAAGAATGAAAGAAGCTGATGAATAGGGACGAGGAAGGAGAGTAGTACTAGGTAGGCATGAATGAGTAGATTACTATGAAAGGGAATGCCTCGCCACGTCACCTGTTGGTCTTAGTTACATGACTTGCAATGGGTGTTACGCGGCTGTGGCTTGAAGGTCACTGTCTGCTGGAATCTTGATCTTGGTGTTGCGTAAAGAGAACGATGACCTTGTATGTATGTATGTGCGTTAGTGTACGGTAATGTAGATGTAGGTATGGGAATAGTTGTCTGTGTGTGTGTGTGTGTGTGTGTGTGTGTGTGTGTGTGTGTGTGTGTGTGTGTGTGTGTGTGTGTGTGTGTGTGTGTGTGTGTCCCGCAGCGGCTGGCCAAACACCTGGTGAGGCCACTCCCGCAACGCACCTGCCGCCCACTCAATAAATTAATCACTCTGTATGCAAATGTAATCTAGACGGGATGGGAGGGAGGACCACTGGGCTGGGGCGGGGCTGAAACTGTGGCGGGGCTGGGGCTGGGGGCTGGGGCGGGGCTGGGGCTGGGGGGCTGGGGCGGGGCTGGGGCTGTGTGCGAGTTGGGTAGCGGTGATGAGGGGTGCCTGCCTGCCTGCCTGCCTGCCTGCCTGCCTGCCTGCCTGCCTGCCTGCCTGCCTGCCTGCCTGCCTGCCTGCCTGCCTGGGGTTGGTGGGGTTTGAAGGGGTAGATAATCAGCCTTTGTGGGAGTGGGAATGGAGGTGGGGAGTGGAGGTGGGGGGGGGGTGAGGGGAGAGTACGTAGCAGAGAGGGGAAAGGAAAAAAAACTTTAATCCTGTCGCGCACGTATGCTGTGTGTGTGTGTGTGTGTGTGGTGTGTGTGTGTGTGTGTGTGTGTGTGTGTGTGTGTTTGTTTATTGATTTGGTTACAGTGGTGGTGTTACGAGTACCATGTTCTGGCCATCACCAACTCGTCCGGATTCTTGTCCTTCCTTCCCCTTAGGATTTCCCAGTGACCTTTACGCCTTCAGATCAGGGTCACATTTCTCCATCAGGTTAGGCCGCGCTGGTAATAACATCAAGGAATTTCATTATTCTCTTCGCGTTATACTTACTGTCGCCTCACTCGTCTCACCTCGTCTCGTCTCATCTCTGGGTAAGATTTTGTGATTTCACCAGCGATTTCCAGGACGCCACACACGCCCGTCACCTTGATGCCGCCGCCTCAGAACACCGCTGCCTCCTTCTTATGTGTGGGTTTGGATGCAAGGCTTCTGTCTGCATCAGTGTGAACGGAATGGTGACTCTACAGCATGTGTGTGTGTATGTGCGTGTGCGTGTGCGTGTGTGCGTGTGTGTGTGTGTGTGTGTGTGTGTGTGTGTGTGTGTGTGTGTGTGTGTGTGTGGTGACGAGTCTCATCTGTCGTTACCAATCAGGTTGTTGCGAGCACCGTGTTAGGTACTGTAGGAGGTATTTGGCGGGGCGGGGCGAGGCGGGGCGAGGCGGGGTGGTGCGAGGCAGGGTGAGACGGGACAGGGCAGGGCAGGGCAGGGCAGGGCAGGGCAGGGCAGGGCAGGGCAGGGCAGGGCAGGGCAGGGCAGGGCAGGGCAGGACAGGGCAGGGCTGGATAGGGCGGTGCTGGATAGGGCGGGGCGGGGCGGGGCGGGGCGGGGCGGGGCGGGGCGGGGCGGGGCGGGGCAGGGCGGACGGTGAACTATTTACGATTTTTCTACATATATTTTGAGCCTAACGAGGTTGTCTCCAGCTGAGAAGATGAGGAGGAGGAGGAGGTGAAGAAGGTGGAAGAGGAAGAGGAGGGGGAGGAGGAGGAGGGGGAGGGGGAGGAGGAGGAGGAGGAGGAGGAGGAGGAGGAGGAGGAGGAGGAGGAGGAGGAGGAGGAGGAGGAGGAGGAGTAGTAGGGTTCCAGCGTCACCATCTCGTTAGGGTCGCGTTTGGACCACGTTTTCTTCGCTCGCACTTGAAGACTGACTTTATTGTTATTATTATTTTTTTATTTTTTATTTATATATTTATTTTCTTTCTTCCCCTCGTTAACGACGCGCCTCACGACCTTGGCACCAACGACAGTTTTTTTTCGTTATTTTTTTCTTCTGGCACTGTAGACTTTATAAAGCGAAGTGCCTATTAGTAGTGGAGGGGGGGGGGAAGGAGGAGGAGGAGGAAAAGGAGGAAGAGGAGGAGGAGGAGGAGGAGGAGGAGGAGGAGGAGGAGGAGGAAGAAGAGAGGGACGTAACTGTTAGAGAAGGAGGAGGAGGAGGAGGAGGAGGAGGAGGAGGAGGAGGAGGAGGAAGAAGGAGGAGAAGTAGAGAGGTTAAAGGGGACGGTGATAACTGGTAACTGGTAACTGGTAACTGTTTGTGGTATTAGAACATAAGAACACCAGAGAGAACACTAAGTAATAAATAGAGAGTCTGTTTGTAAGTAAGTGAAGAGAATGGAATAAAAAGTAAATCACGTTATTTATGGGTATGTAAAAAAAAAAAAGTGTTGTGTGGAGGTAGCAAGCGAGAACACCTTGAATGTAACCTAACCTAAGAGTACAGTCACCAGGAGGCAGGAGGAGGAGGAGGAGGAGGAGGAGGAGGAGGAAAGAGTGAGGGAGAGGAAGGAAGAGCTGTAAGGGTTTTTCCAGTCAATGAAGATGACAAAAAAAAAAAAGTTAAAAAATCTACATCATCATCATCATCATCATCATCATCATCTATGAATCTACTGCAGGACAAGCAACTACCCCAACCTTCTCCACTCCTCTCTATGAGCTGCCCATCTATTCCAGATTACCGTAACTACACTTCCTATCTCGTCCCGCTATTGAGTTGAGTGAGCCAGCCATCCCTGTGTTGCCATTCATTCTGTGAAAGTGGTTTAGCGTTATTCAGCGTATTTCCCCACCACTTCATTACTAACATGGATGTGTTCTGCTGCTGAATAACCACTCCGGAATCCTGTTTGTTCTTTCTGTTAACATATAACTGGATCCCAAAGCTGATGGAGTGATAGATGCACTACGACGCGTTGGATAAAACTTTCACTTATACGTATTTGGAATATATATTTGTTACTCCAACACAAGCACTTCAGATTATTATTTGCTTGTGTTTTTCTTGATATTTTCGTGTATGCAAAGTGATGGATGTTTAGGTACTCTTTTAATACTGCGTTCTTCTACTACTGTACTGTGTTTCTCTAGTACAAAGGAAGGGGTGTGAGGAGGGAGTGAAGGTAGGGAGAGAGAGGGAGGGAGGAAGGAGGTAAAATGAGGGGATGGAAGGGGGAATGGATTGTGGGGAGGGAGGGAAGAAGGAAGCAGTTAAGAAGTTTTAACTAAACTCTTAACCTGTCTGTCACGCAACTCTACCTTCCCTCCCTCTCTCTCTCCCTCTTGTCTCTCACTTTCTCCCTCTCCCTCTCTCTCCCTCCCTGCTTCCCTCTCTATTCCATGTGGTCACTCTCCCTCCACATCATATTAGTTATCTTCCTTGTTATCAACGGCTATTACTCCAGTACTCGCGTTTTTTTTTCGTTTTTTTTGTGTGTGTGTGTAATTGCACACTACCACCACCACCACTACCACACCACCACCACCACCACTACCACCACCACCACCACCATCAGTGAGAACATTTAAAAATTCTACAAGGTAAGAATTAATATGAATAAAGATAGTTTTTTGGATATAGAGGAGACAGCAATGGGTAAAGATTATTAGTTTAAAGAGTGGTTGAGAAATATTTTAGTAGTAGTAGTAGTAGTAGTAGTAGTAGTAGTAGTAGTAGTAGTAGTAGTAGTAGTATTAACACACTCATATTTACACAACAAGGAAACATCTGCATTACTGTCGTGTCTTATCGTGTTCCTCTGTGCGTTTGTCTTCTTGTCGTCTTTAATTCTTCTTTGCCTGCCTACATCCACCCCTGCCCTGCCCTGCCCTGCCCTGCCCTGCCCTGCCCCCCTGCCCTGCCCTGCCACTCTTAGCACGCATGTAAGTAAGTCTTTCTCTTTCTCCTCATTGCTCTTTCCTCCGCCTTGCTACATACTAACTAACTAACCTTCCTCTGCTATTCTTGCACATTTCCTCCAATTCCTCCTTTTACATTCCATCTGTTTACTTTACATTTTTAACCCTTCCTCCTCCTCCTCCTCCTCTTCTTCTTCTTCCTCCTCCTCCTCCTCCTCCTCCTCCTCCTCCTCCTACTCCTCCTCCTCCTTCCCTTTTTTATCCTTCTTTTCTTTCTCTCCTTTTTTTTCTCTCCTGCTTCTTTTGCTCTTCCCCTTCTTCCTTCGAGTTACTGTAAACATTTGCTCGTGGCCTCTCTAATATCTTTATTTCCTTCCTTCCTTCCTTCCTTCCCTCAGGACCTCCTCTCTTCCCTCTCACTCCCTTCTTTACTTCCTTTTATACTCTCCTGAGATTTCTTGAAACTTATACACTAAAATATGGAAGAGAGAGAGAGAGAGAGAGAGAGAGAGAGAGAGAGAGAGAGAGAGAGAGAGGAGAGAGAGAGAGAGAGAGAGAGAGAGAGAGAGAGAGAGAGAGAGAGAGAGAGAGAGACATGAAGCAAGAGTGGCCGGGCAGAGACGCCTCGGGCAGACTAGAAGGCAAAGTTTTGAATTTTACATGAAAATATGAGCTAAGTTACATTTTTTAACCCTTAGGTGTTTTTTTTTCTTCTCTCTCTCTCTCTCTCTCTCTCTCTCTCTCTCTCTCTCTCTCTCTCTCTCTCTCTCTCTCTCTCTCTCTCTCTCTCTCTCTCTCTCTCTCTCTCTCTCTCTTCTGGCTTACAAGCAAAATAAAACACCACACAAGGCCTCAAAAACAGTGGTTTATAAATACATAATAGTTTGTTCCACCTCGAGGCTGTCTACAAGTAATAGATTCACTAGTACGTGTGTGTCTGTGTGTGTGTGTGTGTGTGTGTGTGTGTGTGTGTGTGTGTGTGTGTGTGTGTGTGTGTGTGTGTGTGTGTGTGTGTGTGTGTGTGTGTGTGTGTGTGTGTGTGTGTGTTACCTGCCAAACACTAACACTAACCTTGCCTGCCTGCCTGCCTGCCTGCCTGCCTGCCTGTCTGCCTGCTTGCCTGCCTGCCTGCCTGCCTGCCTGCCTGCCTGCCTGCCTGCCTGCCTGCCTGCCTGCTTGCCTGCCTGCCTGCCTGCCTGCCTGCCTGCCTGCCTGCCTGCCTGCCTGCCTGCCTGCCTGCCTGCCTGCTGCCTGCCTGCCTGCCTGCCTGCCTGCCTGCCTGCCTGCCTGCCTGCCTGCCTGCCTGCCTGCCTGCCTGCCTGCCTGCCTGCCTGCCTGCCTTGAAAGGTTATTACTATTATAGTCTACATTATTGTGACAGGCAATGCAACGTAATGGAACGTGAATTTCAGTCGATATTATGAACTTTAACCTTTCTGACAGCGACAGCAAACCTAACTCTTGTCTGTTTGGATTAGTGTGGCGGATTTGCAATA
>JAPQNM010000044.1:24384595-24387095 GCA_029783475.1 Metacarcinus magister | reverse complement strand
AAGGTAAGGTAAGGTAAGGTAGGTAAGGTAAGGTAAGGTAAGGTAAGGTAAGGTAAGGTAAGTAAGGTAAGGTAAGGTAAGGTAAGGTAAGGTAAGGTAAGGTAAGGTAAGGTAAGGTAAGGTAAGGTAAGGTAAGGTAAGGTAAGGTAAGGTAAGGTAAGGTAAGGTAAGGTAAGGTAAGGTAAGGTAAGGTAAGGTAGGTAAGGTAAGGTAAGGTAAGGTAAGGTAAGGTAAGGTAAGGTAAGGTAAGGTAAGGTAAGGTAAAGGTAAGGTAAGGTAAGGTAAGGTAAGGTAAGGTAAGGTAAGGTAAGGTAAGGTAAGGTACCACTAATGTATATTTGCGTAACTGTATGACGACCACAACCAAAGCAACACACACACACACACACACACACACACACACACACACACACACACACACACACACACACACACACACACACACACACACACACACACACACACACACATTCACTCAACTCAAATAACTCTAAATGCTTATAAGAAAAATGTATTGTTATTCCCTCTTATAAAACTCCATTGAAGATGATTGAAGATGTCTTTAAAACAAAACAAAGGAAATGAACACACGTGCATCAGTATAAAAAAACAAAAGAGAATCGGAAAATAGAAGTAAATTAACATGAGATCGTAAATTAGTATGAGCGGCAGAATGAATGTAAAAGTAGAATGAAGTGGTGGAAGGAAGGAAGCAAAGGGAGTTGAGGCAGAAGGGAAGTGTAAAAAGAATGTCTAATTGGAAGGTAAGACCAAGGGCTGGCGGGCGGGTGGGCTGGCGGGCGGGCGGGCTAGTGGGCGGGCTGGTGGGTGGTGAGGAGAAAGGATATGTTAGTGAATGCAACACTGGGATGGGATGGGAAGCCTTACCTAGGAGGGCGGGAAGGAGGGTGGGAAGGCAGGCGGGGAGGAGGGCGGGAGGGAAGAAGAATGGCTAAGGTGGAGCTTTGTCATAAATTGATATCAAAAGAATGTAAAATAACGGCATGATTATAAAGGATGTATTGGAAAGCTTGGGGGCGGGGCGGGGCGGGGTGGGGCAGGGTGGGGCGGGGCGGGGCGGGGCGGGGCGGGGTGGGGTGGGGCGGGGCGTCACACACGGCAAAATATAATGCATGAGAAGCTTCTACGAAATATGAATGTGGAGGTTGCTTGCTGGTTGTTGGTTTTTTTTTACCATGAGGAAGAAATAAATGAGGTTGAAATGTGTGCCGGGAAGGAGTAAGGGCACGAGGACGGATGAGCGAAATGTTGTGGGAAAGTGTACAGTGATAGTAGTAGTAAAGCGGTTTGAGTTCCGTTCATTCTGTGAAGTGTTAGTTAAGACGAGACCAGATAATGTAATGTAATGGTGTGTGTGTGTGTGTGTGTGTGTGTGTGTGTGTGTGTGTGTGTGTGTGTGTGTGTGTGTGTGTGTGTGTGTGTGTGCGTGTGCGTGTGCGTGTGTGTGTGTGTAACAAATAGAGGTGCGAGCAGCCTAATATGATAGTTCTTCATCAGTGGTGTGGAAAAAACATCCCATTACCGTTATAATGACAAGACTTCATGTAACGTATCGCCACACACTCTAACAACAGCAGCAGCAGCAGCAGCAGCAGGAGGTCGCCGCTAGGACGATGGTGCACTAACTCTCCCGGCGCTACAGTTTCTCGTGCTACTATTGACTGAATATTTTCCAGATGGTTACTTAAGTCAACAAACCTATCGACAATATTCCACTGAGAACGAGGGTTATTATTTCACTGTTAATTTATTCCTCATTAATTTACTGCTAACTTATCATCCTTCGTAGTTTGTACACATGCATATATCTTTTTTCCCCAAAGCATTAATAGCCAACACTTGTCACAAGTTCCCTCCTGCTTGCTACTCGAGTATCGAACAACTATTGGATGTAACTTTCAGGTGAATTTGTTGCCAATTGTGTTGACTCCGCTCTCGCCGCTGCATTGCAAGGTGGGGAGGGGGGGAGGGGGAGGGGGCTATGTACCAATCAGGAGGAGGGGGGGTCATGCTGGCAGCCTCGCGGGGGCACACCAAGGAATGAGCAGACTCCTGTAGCATGAATCAAAGTATATCAGGTGCCTCAGCAGAACACCGGAACACAAGACGAAAAAATACACTACTATCAACACACACACGCACACACACACACACACACACACACACACACACACACACACACACACACACACACACACACACACACATTGCGGACATTGCCTCGGGGACAGCGTTGCAGCGAGCTTGATTCACTACGTAATGTTTTGTTTCCTTCCCGTACAATTATACTACAGATGCCGATACAGGGAACAAAACAATTTTAAACAAAGCTTCTCTCTGTAGCATTGTCCACACCACTACTACAGCCGACCAGTGTTGTGTGTGGCTTTCATTCACGTCAACAAGAATAATGTACTTACTCATATTGAAACTAAATTGTGGTTGGTATTCAGTAATAATAAAAACACACTCAATGCAA
>JAPQNM010000044.1:24372095-24379595 GCA_029783475.1 Metacarcinus magister | reverse complement strand
GCTATGGCTCCTCTAAGGCTCCTCTAAGGCTCCTCCAAGGGTTTCTCTAAGGCTCCTCAAGGGCTTCTTCAGCAAGACTACTTCCTCTACACAAAGCGATATAGAGAGAGACTTTAAATATTAGTTCCTGGGGATCTTTCACGAGTAAAATTTCCGAGAATCATAAACACCAGGAAGATCATGAAGAAATAATGACTGGAAATTACCAAGCATGATACACCATGGAAAACTAACTCTCTCTCTCTCTCTCTCTCTCTCTCTCTCTCTCTCTCTCTCTCTCTCTCTCTCTCTCTCTCTCTCTCTCTCTCTCTCTCTTGTTAAGCATTGCATGAAGGTTCTTTTGCTCCTCCTTGAAAGTAGAAGAAAGGCCTTAGGCAGGAGCACCGCGGCCTCAGTCTGGTATGAAAGGCAAGACTGTTTGGCGGGAGGCGCTCTGCAGGGCATCACAGAGAGAGAGAGAGAGAGAGAGAGAGAGAGAGAGAGAGAGAGAGAGAGAGAGAGAGAGAGAGAGAGAGAGAGAGAGAGAGAGAGAGAGAGAGAGAATACCAATCACCAGACTTCCCTAGCTACAGACAATCCTTACGCTGCCACCAGTTGTGTTAAAGTAACCAGCTGAGAAGGTAAAGAAACTCGTGCTAGTCTGCCATTCAATCTTTCTTACGAGCAGGAAGACACCTTTGTCCTACTGTGACTCAGAACATTCATACGTAGAGACACAACTGATTAAAACTTCCAACCAAGTTTCATCTTCTCTCCCCTGCTCCCACCCATGCACTAATGACGACGGGTGACGGGTGACGGGTGACTGGTGACGGGTGACTGGTGTACCGCCCCAACCAGCCAGCCATCCACATCAAGGGAGCACAAAATAGTGTTCTTAGAAATCTCATTAACGTCTGGTGATAAAGAGAAAGGTGGTAGTAATAAGAGAAAAGTAAAACAAAATATTACCGAAGCTCCCCCTGCAATACTGTGTTGATAACTTACGCTTCATGTTTGTCTGTCACACACACACACACACACACACACACACACACACACACACACACACACACACACACACACACACACACACACACATTACCTCGGGCCCAACACAAGGCAGAGATGAAGGTAGTTTCCCTTTAATAATTTATATACCATTTCCAACCTCTTTCTTTCCTCACTTTTATACACTAAAAATTGTTCCTGTTCTTCCTTAGCGTTCGTTCCTTCCCTGTAACCTTACGTCCCTGCCCAGCCCCTGCACAAGACTGTCCCTAACCACCATCTTCTGCAGTCCTACTTGATGCAGTCTGTCAGTGAATAATGGAAATGTGGCATCAGTGTAGAAGAATTTTTGGCAGTTCACGAAAATGGTAATGGTGAGGAAGGCAGACGACCTCACCTCACCTCACCTCACCTCACCTCACCTCACCTCACCTCCCTCACTCTCTAATGACTGTCACTTTCCTCACAGTTCACCTTCCCTCCCTCTCCTCGTATCTGAAGGTGGCCCAGTGGTATACGTTACGACTAAGGAACTGATGGTCAGGGTTCGAGCCTTCAAGCTTCTTCATCATCAACCTTCCACCCTGGCAGCCGTGTGGATGACCTTTGCTGTGTGGCAGAGTGGAAGGCTATTTCTTTTTTTTCCTCACATTCCAACAGAGAAAGAAATGGTTTTCTCTTTCCTTCCTTCCTTCCTCATATTTCTACCTCTGAGAATTCCCTTTCACTTTCTTTCTTTCTTTTCTTTTCTTTCTCTCTTTTCTCATTTTCCTACATTATATGATCGTCTTCCCTTCTTTTCCTTTTTCTCTACATCAAAATGCACCTTCCCTTTTTTTCCTCCTCTCCATTTCTATGTTAGAGATTTTCTTTCCTTTCTTTCCTCAGTTCCAAATCAAAAGTATTCCTTCCCTTTTTCTCACTTCAGTTCTCAAAATACTCTCTTCCTCTCTGTCCTGAATCTACACTGAAACATTCTCCCTCTCCCCCCCTCTCTCTCTCTCTCTATCTTTTTCTCTCCTTTCCTTCCTCTGCTCTGCTCTGCTCGGCATTATAAAAGTCGTGTATACAAAGCATTAACGAGGAGCCAGAATATTAACCGGAAATTAAACAAGGTGAGCTTTTATTAGTGTTTAAGCGAGGTGGAGGCAGGTTCAACGCAAGCATAATGCACCGTAACTTTGGCCCAATCATATCTTAGCTAAATGTTGGCTCATTTTACAAAACACATCCACTTCACAGGAATGGAACGTAACCGGTAAATGCATACTTTTTTTCCGCTTTATCAGTGTGTGTGTGTGTGTGTGTGTGTGTGTGTGTGTGTGTGTGTGTGTGTGTGTGTGTGTGTGTGTGTGTGTGTGTGTGTGTGTGTGCGTGTGTGTGTGCGTGTGTGTGCGTGTGTGTGTGTGTGTGCGTGTGTGTGTGTGTGTGTGTGTCTGGGTGGGGTACGACACGGATAATGAAAATGATGCTAATTATTATGTTGATCATGATATTAATTATGATCCAAAGTTTTACACAGTGGAGGGAGCGCCGCCCCCCCCACCCCCCCCCCTCACCCACCAAGAGTATGTAGCACATTTACGTACCTTTCGTGCAGAGTCGGCGGGGCAGTGGCAGGCAGACAGACAGACAAACACTCTGCATCACCACCACCAACACTCATCTGTGAGGAGAGGACACACGAAGGTAAGTAATCAACATTGACCACCACAGCCACGCCCTCCACCACACGCCTCCGCACGCCTCCACACACCTCCACACGCCTCCACACGCCTTCACACGCCTCCATACGCCTCCACACGCCTCCACACACCTCCACACGCCCTCCACCACACGCCTCCACACGCCTCCACACGCCGGGGACAAACCTAGTCCCCGCTACATGGATTATCTGTGATCAGCTATGTACTGTCGTGTCAAATGGACCCCTGACACCCTTTTCATCCCGTGTCTGAGTACAGTACACACCTCGTTTTGTGCGCCTTTCCATAAGCAAACCCTATACAATGGAGCAGCGTCAACGTCAACACACACACACACACACACACACACACACACACACACACACACACACACACACACACACACACACACACACACACACACACACACACACACCATTGCATTGCTGTGTACACTACAAATAAGATGAGTAGCTACAGAGAGGTAAAAACACTGAGTTAGTGTTGCATACCCTTGTTTGTTTTCACATTACGAAGTGTTTTTCCAACGTTCACTCTGTTACAAGGCCATATACACCAGATGGGGGGGTGGGGACGACATGGTCCTCCCCTATCATCCCCACCACCACGCCCACGCTCCACTCACGACACCCACACCCGCCCCACCCACCCTCGCTGCTCGCATCCCCCAAAATCCTCTTGGTGCACAATGGTGAAGCTGTTAATGTGCTTTCAATCTAAAATCATTAACTACTTACACCATAACACTTTAATCTGAGTGTTTGTCTGTCTGTCTGTGTCTGGCTGTTAGGTTGTCTGTCTGTGTCTGGCAGTTCACAGCCAATTAACAGCCAATTAGCCTTAACCTTACCTAGCCCTCACCTTACCTTAGCCTAGCCTAACCTAACCTAACTTAACCTAACCAACCTAACCTAACCAACCTAACCTAACCAACCTAACCTAACCAAACATAACCTATCATAACATAACACATGGATGCACTGAAGGGATGTACTGGAGGAGGTGAAGGAGGGAGAACACTACGCAAGGTAACACAGGGGAGTATTGATGGAGGGAAGGAGGGAGGGAGGGAGGGAGGGATTGGGGGGAAGGAGGGAGGGAGTGGCAGCAAGAGAGGGAGAAGAGAGATATGAAATGCATCCCATACCTGTTCAGCTATTAACTCTTAACACATCTTATCCATCCCTCACCTCCTTCCCTCCCTCCCTCCTCTCACCTCATCTTCCTTCCCTCCCTCCCTCCCTCCTCTCACCTCATCTTCCTTCCCTCCCTCCCTTCCTCCTCTCTCACCTCATCTTCCTTCCCTCTCTCTCCTTCTCTCTCTCTCTCACCTCCTCTTCCTTCCCTCTCTCTCTCTCTCTCTCTCTCTCTCTCTACCTCGTTTATTTCTCTTCCTCCCTCGTTTCCCTTTTAGAATTATATGTGTACCTGCCTTTCCCTTTACTCTATCCCTTCCTCTTCCGCCTCACGCAGCCCTGTCCTCTCCTCCTCTCCTCTTCCCTTCTCTCTTTACCCATGACACACGCACGCACTCACTCACACACACACACACACACACACACGCATTAGATGTCAGAATTAAACACACCTTTTTTCCCACTAAACATCAATCAACTTTATACATAATTATATATATAGGAAAGGAGCCAAAAAAAGGTTACTTCCATAGATGAGGAAATCAGAAAACGTGGTAGTGTGGGAGAACGGAAATTAAAAGAAAAGAAAAGATAGGGAGAAGGGAGAGGAGAGGTGAAAAGAAAGACGGGAGGGAGGGAGGGAAGAGAGAGGGAGGGAAGGGAGGGAAGGGAGGGAGAAAAAGGAAAGAGAGAGGGAGATTGAGCGAGGTGTTTTCCGGAGTCTGGGAAAAGCGACCGGTAATCAGGTAAAGGTTCCAATATTTTTTCGCTCAACACAGTCTGTTTCATCTGTCAAAACAATGTCTCTCTCTTTTTTTTCTTCTTCTTCTCTCTCTCTCTCTCTCTCTCTCTCTCTCTCTCTCTCTCTCTCTCTCTCTCTCTCTCTCTCTCTCTCTCTCTCTCTCTCTCTCTCTCTCTCTCTCTCTCTCTCCTTTTCAATTCCTTCTAAATGGATTACTCTTCAGTTCCATCACTATATTGCTAAACGTACACTCACTCTGGCTTGATTAACTCATTCCATCGTCCGAGAATTCAACTCTTTCTCTGTGTGACTCTTTACATTAACAATCAACAAGAGATGCAAAGAGATCGGCGTCACATTATTTTCCACACTCTGATAATGCCTCGTACTTAGCTAATGATTAAAATGATTCCCTGCTGTTTCTTTGGTCTTCCTTTGGCCAGCTGATCCGCCAACCACTTGAAAGATCCTGTGTATTCCCTTCCTACATCAAGTTCATTGTTTGGGTTAAGTTACTGAGAACCACCAGTGAGTGTTTGAAGTAGTACGTAGTTAAGGTATAGAAAGATCGATTCATATTTACGAGAAGAAGGAAATTTAGAAGTCGAATAATATAATCTTAAACCCAGTGATCAAAGAGGGAGAGAGAGAGAGAGAGAGAGAGAGAGAGAGAGAGAGAGAGAGAGAGAGAGAGAGAGAGAGAGAGAGAGAGAGAGAGAGAGAGAGAGAGAGAATAAACCAGGTATATAAGTACTGTACATAGGTGTTTTTGTAATCAATCATTTTTATATTTACTTTAAGTTTGAAGTCGATTTCCTGTCTGTGTATTTAAATGTTTATGATCTAAAGGACAAAAAAACAAAGTGAAAAGGTTATAGTGGCTGTCTGTCTGTCTGTCTGTCTGTCTGTCTGCCTGTATGTATGTATGACTGAGCGTGTTGGACTGTTTTGTGTTGTCTCCTTCCTCCAGGGACGTGTGTGTGTGTGTGTGTGTGTGTGTGTGTGTGTGTGTGTGTGTGTGTGTGTGTGTGTGTGTGTGTGTGTGTGTGTGTGTGTGTGTGAGTATGTAGCGGGGAGGGGGGGGGGTGTTGAGTGCATCAGAGACCAGAGCATGTATGTGTAACGAAGGGAAAGCCACACACACACACCCATCCACCCACCCACCCACCCACCCATACACACACACACACACACACACACACACACACACACACACACACACACACACACTGGCCAGGTAAAATGGTATTCGGTCACACTATTTTCATTCACCAAATTGAATTGCAACACCGAGTCAGGAGTAAATTTTGATACATGGAGCGGAGCAGGTGGCGGAGGGGAGCATAGAGGAGGGGAGGGGGGGGAGGGGGGGAGCAGAGCAGAGGGGGGGAAGGGGTGGTGGTGAAGGTGTTGGGATTGTAAACACCACCCTAACTAAAATGATCACCACCTCCATCACCATCATTACCACCACATTTACAATTAAGAGGACTGGTGGTGATTATGGTGTTAGGACTGCAATCACCACCACTAAGTTTCATCACCACCACCACCATCACCACCACCACCACCACCACCACCACCACCACCACAGAATAGTAATGGTAACAAAGTCGTAAGAAAGGAAGAGGGAAGTGGGATAGAGAGAAAAAAGAAGGAAGGAAGGAAGGAAGAGACAGGGATGTGGGTAGAAAGAATAAAAAGAAGGAAGGACGGAAGGAGCAGAGAGGTGGGTACAAGGAAGGAAGGAAGGAAGGAATAAATGAAGGAAGGAAGGAAGGAAGGAATGAAGGAAGGAAGGAAGGAACATGAAGTACAAAGACAAAGAAAGATAAGGATGTCTCTCAGCTATTCATTGGTATAACACACAAGTGGATTAACTCCATCCACTAGACACACACCCGCGGGGAGGAAGGAAGGAAGGAAGGAAGGAAGGAAGGAAGGAAAAGAAGGATGGAAGGAAGAAGGATAGAAGGAAGAAGGAGGGAAGGAGGGAGGAGAGTTTTTACCTATGCAAAGTTTTTCTCCATTTCCTCGCTTACCTCCTCCTCCTCCTCCTCCTCCTACTCGTTTTCTTCTATTTCCTCCTCTCTCTTTACTTTCCTCCAATTCCCTTCTTTCCTCTCTTTCCTGACTTCCCACTATTCTTCTCTCCACATGGTTCCCTCTCCTCCTTTTCATCCCTCCCTCCTTTCTCCTCCACCTCCCTCGTCCCTCATCTCCCGCAACTTCATTACCCTAAGGTCTCCTCACTCCTCATCAAGCTGTACCCCCTCCCTCCCCCCCCTCCCTCCCCTCCCTCTGCCCCGCCCCGCCTTGCCCCGCCCCCCGACCGTGCTGCCACCTACAATCACACATCTTGAGGCGACTCACTAAATAATTTTCTCCCGACCCTCCCTTCCTCCACCTCGTCACTCCCTTTGCATAGTAATGACCCTCAAACCTCTTTCTATTCCTTCCTCTAGAGCCTTTCCTCCTCCTCCTCCTCCTCCTCCTCCTCCTCCTCCTCCTCCTCCTCCTCTTTACTCCTGTCAGTCATCATTTCCTCTCCTTCACTACAGGTACAGTTTCATCTTGACAAGACAAAGGATGACCAAGACCCAAGTCCACTAATAAAAACAAGTAAAAATCGTTTCAAAATTCGGATTCCATTAAGTTTTTGAATTGCCTTGCTGCTGCCTCCTTTGTTTCATCTGTGACAAAGTGAAAATGTCTACCAAGGCTAAACTTTACGAATAACTACTGATGACAGGAGAGAGAGAGAGAGAGAGAGAGAGAGAGAGAGAGAGAGAGAGAGAGAGAGAGAGAGAGAGAGAGAGAGAGAGAGAGAGAGAGAGAGAGAGAGAGAGAGAGAGGGGTTGTGAGGTTGTGATGATGACTATGAAAAGTTCGACAAGGCATGAAATGAGTGATACATTAGAGTTCT
>JAPQNM010000044.1:24312095-24367095 GCA_029783475.1 Metacarcinus magister | reverse complement strand
GGGAGTCTGCTTGGTCTGGTCTGGTCTGGTCTGGTCTGGTCTGGTCTGGTCTAGTCTGGTCCACTTTGAGCTGCTTCTCAGACACGCTCCAGTTTGACTACGGAAATGCGAGTCCTTGGTTCAGCCTCAAGACACAGCAGGAGGTAACAATAGTCATTCCAAGGTCACCTCATGACGCTGTGAAGGCCGTTAACAGGGTGGGCGTCCGTCAGGTCACAGCAGTTTGGTTCCCTGTTGCAGCCGTGACCCAGATCAAAAGTCACCATCAGGACCGGTTAGGTTAGGCTAGGTAAAGTTAGGTTAGGTAAAGTTAGGTTAGGTTAGGTTAGACTAGGCTAGGTTAGGTTAGGTTAGGTTAGGTTAGGTTAGGTTAGGCTAGGCTAGGCTAGGCTAGGCTAGGTAGGCTAGGTTAGGTTAGGTTAGGTTAGGTTAGGTTAGGTTAGGTTAGGTTAGGTTAGGTTAGGTTAGGTTAGGTTAGGTTAGGTAGTTAGGTTAGGTTAGGTTAGGTTAGGTTAGATTAGGTTAGGTTAGGTTAGATTAGGTTAGGTTAGGTTAGGTTAGGTTAGGTTAGGTTAGGTTAGGTTAGGTTAGGTTAGGTTAGGTTAGGTTAGGTTAGGTTAGGCTAGGTTAGGCTAGGTTAGGTCATCAGTGATTCAAACGTAGATCACGGCGTCGTCTGTATAATAGTGTTAATGGATGACAGGAACACATCGACAAAGGTTCCAGTGACTTTGCTTCTTCAAGACTGCCCAAAAAATCTTGTCCGTGTAAAGCTTGAGGAAAATGCATGAATGAAAAAACACATTTGTGCCTCAACTCTGAGCTAAAAGGATGAGAGAGTGGACGCGCGCCTCCTCCACACCTCACCTAACAATACACTCTTGTTGCTTGTATTGTGCATTCATATTGTGGAGGGAGTGAGTGAGTGAGTGAGTGAGTGAGTGAGTGAGTGAGTGAGTGAGTGAGTGAGTGAGTGAGTGAGGGAGTGAGTGAGTGACGTGAGTGGTTTGCCCTTCAGTCCCTTCACAAGGCTGGCTAGGCTGACTGACCTTGGACGGTTCCTCAATAGCATAAAAAAAAATTAAAAAAACTGCGACCCAACAAGACGATGTGCTGTAGGTACCGTTAGTGTCACATTCTGGTACTATCATAAAACGTAAATACTGATATAATGACAACATCGCGGTAAACAACTACACCGTATTTCCACACTTGTATATGAGTAACTGTTGTGTTCGTGTATTGGTTATAGCGTATTGAACACTAACATAAAGCAGCACGAGATGGGGTTTGTTTGCACTGGAATGCATACACGAATCTGGTCGTATGTTATGGTAATGTTTTTACTTCTACATGTGTCTCGCGCCTCGCCTCTCTCCTCCTCTCTCCTCCTCTCCCAGTGCAGAGAGTAACATGACTTTCTGTTCTGAAGCGGCGTCAAGGCGGTGTTGTTACATGTTACTAAACAACTGAATAATGACAAGTGACGCTGGGAAGAGTGAGATAACCATACGATTATTAATACAAATATTCAACGTAAGTGTGGTATAATAATGTGCGACGGATCATACGAATAACACAAATACACTATTGCTGCAACACTATATATAACGATGATGGACAGACAGACAGACAGCCAGACAGACAGACAGGAACTAAGCTTGATAACCATTACGAACTTGTAAGTTAGTTAACCTGTACAATGACCTCAAGAATGATAATGATGATATACAATGACCTACACATACTCAAACCAGGCACTCCATTTATATAACTAGAAAACCGTAAACCTTGAACCACACTGCAATAAACGACGACCTTCAACTCCTGGAGGTGGCCGATCAGCCCTTCACTAGGCGGGGAGTGCAAGGCTCCCCTAACACCAGAGGGAGGCAGGAGGCAGGAGGCAGGAGGATCCGTCTCCCTGTCACAACAATGGAGCGGATCACGAGGCTCCCAACTTGTTAATCTGTACAACGCGTGGTCCCCCAGGTATGCGGCAGCCGTGCGTCAGTCTGCGTCAGGTCTGCGGCAGTCGTTCTTCAGTCTGCGTCAGTTTGCAATAATAACACTAACAACACTATCAACAATAATAACAATAATAATAATAATAACAATGATAATACTAATAATGATAATAATAATAATAATAATAATAATAATAGCAGCAGCAGCAGTAATACGTTTTTCCTAATGTAGCCGAGACTCTTGGACCGAAAAAGGAGGTAATAAGGCTGATTTATGAAGATAATCTCTCTCTCTCTCTCTCTCTCTCTCTCTCTCTCTCTCTCTCTCTCTCTCTCTCTCTCTCTCTCTCTCTCTCTCTCTCTCTCTCTCTCTCTCTCTCTCTCTCTCTCTCACAAACACACATAAACACACACACACACACACACACACACACACACACACACACACACACACACACACACACACACACACACACACACACACACACACATTAATTAGTAGCACCCACTAAAGAAGTGAATTAAGAGGAGGAGGAGGAGGAGGAGAAGGAGGAGAGAAAAGAGGACTTATGAAGGAGAAGAAAAATGAGAGAAAAATAAAGATGAGTAGAATGAAGACACAGCCAGGAGGAGGAGGAGGAGGAGGAGGAGAGGAGGAGGAGGAGGAGGAGGAGGAGGAAGAAGAGAGAGGAGGAAGAAGAGGAAATAATTCAGAGAAAGAGTTGAGGGCGGTGCTGGAGGGAAGGTTGGGTTGGGGGGTATTGGGGTAGGGTGTGGAGGGGGGGGGAGTAGGGGGAGCATGTGGGGTGTAGCCATATCTATATATCTGGATAAACAGGCGTGGTTTGCATGCCGGGATGCAAAATGAACAAGAGGAAAACAAGGAAATATGCAAATTGTGTGGGTAGAGGGAGGCGCAGAGGGCGGGAGGTAGAGGTATAAGAGAACAGGGAAACAGGAAGAAAAATGAGGCCAAGAGGAGGAGGAGGAGGAGGGGGAGGAGGAGGGAGGAGGAGGAAATAAAGGGGAGATATTGGATGGAGAAGACAATTTATGGAAAGGCCAAAGAAATACAAAAATAATATGATTAAAAATAAAATAAAAAAAATTGACGTGTGGGCTGAAATAACTTCAAACACAACTTTATCATACAAGCGAGAAAACGATGACGAATTTTTTCTTTTTTAATCAGGAGAGAGAGAGAGAGAGAAAAAAAAATAATAAGAAAGAATATTTGTTTAAAGGTCACTTTTTTGGGGGGAGGCGATGTGAACGGCAGGACAGGATGGAAGGATGAAAGGATATCATTATTAAGTCCTGCAACGACCACTTTCCTGACGAGGGAGAAATTTTGCAACGACTCGAAGGCGTTAACAAGGTGGTGGTGATGGTGATGATGGTGATGATGATGGTGATGATGATGGTGATGATGATGGTGATGATGATGGTAGTGATGAACAAAATTGTCTCCCTCTTATGTAGGGGACGATATTGAAACTTGCATCACCACTACCACCACATCCTCATCACCATTCCACCACCACCACCACCACCACCACCACCACCCCAAGCCTCGCCTCGGGAAGAATGACAACTAGCCGTAGATATGTCTCACGGCGACCAATGATAAGCCTGGAAAATCCCCAAGCGACCAATGAGAATGCAGAGAATTCCCCCAAAGAATTAAGGGATCGTTTAAGTATTTGGTGAAGGAAGACGAGGAAGGGAGAGAGGAATGTGGAGGAGGAGGAGGAGGAGGACGGCAATCGAAGAGAGAGAGAGAGAGAGAGAGAGAGAGAGAGAGAGAGAGAGAGAGAGAGAGAGAGAGAGAGAGAGAGATGAGAGGTACTTAGAAGGAAAAAGGAGGTGAAGGATGAAGGAAGAAGGAAGAGGAAAACTGGCGAGATATAATATAATTACCTTCTACAGTTGTGAGGCACGCACGGAGGAGGAGGAGGAGGAGAAGGAGGAGGAGGAGGAGGAGGAGGAGGAGGAAAAAGAGACGGAAAGAAAAATGGTAAAGAGAAAGAAATGAAGACGAAGAATGCATAAAAAAGAGGAATGTAATGAAGAACGAAGAGGAGATTAAAAGAACGAGGAGGAGGAGGAGGAGAAGGAGGAGGAGGTAGAAGAAGAAGAAGAAGAAGGAAAAAAGACGAGAAACAAGAAAAAGAACAAGAAGGAAAGATAAATCAAGAGAGAAAGAAAAGTGAAGAGAAGAACAGGAGGAAGAAGAAGAAGAGGAAGAAGAAAGTGAGTATGCAGACGTGAAAGAAGGAAGAAAGGAAGGAAGGAACAAGGCGATAAAGATGACACAGGAGAGAAAGAAGAACAAATAACAAGGAAGGAGACGATAAAGCATGGAATTGGCAACGTAACGATAACAAGACAACAACACTAATTCCTTCCTTCCCTTCCCTCCTTCCATCCATCCTTCCATCCTTCGTCTGTCTTCCCATACTAAAATCCACAGAAATTTAGCCTTAGTCCAAATTTTCCTGACCACCACCACCACCACCACCACCTCCTCGTCCTCGTCCTCCTCCTGGTCGTTGGTCGGGCACGCCTTCGTCGGAGTAATGATGAAAAGTTGTCTCCCCACACCACTCTGCTCCTCGCCCCAGCTCACCCTTTCACCCCAGGGAGGACTTAGGCAAATTGGAGTGTTGAGTTTATGAGGCAAGGATGGGGAGAAGGGAGCCCATCGGGGGGGTGAAGAGGAAGAGGAGGAGAAGGAGGGGTAGAGAGCGATAGTGATTACGAGAGAGAGAGAGAGAGAGAGAGAGAGAGAGAGAGAGAGAGAGAGAGAGAGAGAGAGAGAGAGAGAGAGAGAGAGAGAGAGAGAGAGAGAGAGAGAATTAGTTTTGTGTAGACTAGTGGTTCGCAAACTTCATATAAGGCCCCGCCCCCATGTTCTACTCCGGCAAGGCTTGAATGGGTGTCTGTTAAAAGAATGACAAAGAAACCACATCGACAACAACAATTAATTAAGCACAGTAAACCTTGGAGAAGAAATAATCATAATCTCTGGTAACAAAAACAAAAACAAAAAAAAAGTTTGGCATCTTTTAAGGGAGGAAATCATTGTTATAATTCAGAAAACAAAACAAAAAACACAGGTTGAAATGTGAACAAATCGACCACACACACACACACACACACACACACACACACACACACACACACACACACACACACAGAGTTCTCGTCAATACAGTAATGACGTAGTATTTGTAAGACCTAACCTAACCTAACCTAACCTAATCTAATACCTAAGAACACGCACGGTTCACACATCCATTACCTCACTTACCATTAACTGGGATGATTGGCACTGACTGTTTGCATTGGAACTGGTCGTGAATTTGAGTCAGGTCAAATACACTGATGGTCAGGTCAGGTCAGGTCAGGCCAGGCTCGCTCAACATTCAGTCTATTTTTCGCTCAACATTCAGTCTATTTTCAAAGTAAAGAAAAGTAACAAACGATTTCTCACAAAGTTATGTGTAAGAATTCAATGTCTGTTTCCCAAGTTTTGGTTAGACCTGAAGTTTTGAAGTTTAGTGTGAACCTAACCTTCCCCAGACATGTCACTTTATAAAATCATGTTTGGCAATCTATCTAACCTAACCTAACCTAACCTAACCTAACCTAACTTAACCTAACTTATACGTCACCCAACCCACACGAACACATATAAATGAATCAATCTTCCTCTTTATATGATGTGGGAAAAAAATATATTTATACCACAAAAATTATACAAAACAATAAAAATAATAAAGAAATATTAACAAAATATTTCCATAACATCAGAAAAACTATGACATGTATTATTATTGTTTCGTACGCACATTACATTACATTACAGTTTGTTCTTACTACGTATATCTTCATCATCATTAAACACTATTATATTATACTTAAAAACAAGGAATGAGTCGCTACACTAACCACTTAACCACACACACACACACACACACACACACACACACACACACACACACATACGAACAAACAAACAATTTAACAAAACAAAACCAAACAAACAAACATAAATAAAGATGGTGTTTGAAGAGCTAAGTGAAATGCATCCCCCTCCATCAAAATCTAATCCCCTCCCCCCCCACCCCCCATCCCCCCTCCCTCCTTCCGTCATTAGCATACAGAGTGAGTTACAAGTGGGATCCGATCCGATCTAACGCCACGTGTGCGGACTTGGGCGCGCGCAAAATTCAGTTTCATTTATATTCATATTTTTTTATATAACGTTTCGTGCCGCTTAATCCGCCGTGCAAGTGGATTTACCTTTTATCCGTTTGAAAATTCATTTATTCCCCAGCCGTGTGCTTGTAGGGGGAAAAAAACTCCCTCACGTGGAGTACAAATGGGAATGGGGATGAGGGGATGGGGTGTACATGGCGGGGGGGGTGGGGGGAGGATGGAAGGATGGGGGAGGGGAGGGGAGGAAAGGGTTTTGATTCATCTATTCCTTGGAGGGGGAGGGGGAGGGGGGGGAGGACAGATATCGTAACGTGTGGACGCGGCCTCAACCATGGCCACCAACACGAGGACAGGCAAGGTAGGAAGGCAACGCTCAAGAACAACCTCAACGTAAAGAACATTAAGACGTAACGTAACACTGCTTTGTGCTATGTTATGTTATGTTATGTTATGTTATGTTATGTTATGTTACTTCAGGGTGAGTGTTGGGACCCTAAAGTGAGTCCATTACCTTGGCTGGGTGACAAAAATGAAAACGTGGACATAAATGAATGAATGAATGAATGAATGACTAGTGAATGAAATAACAACACTAAATTGTTTCAAGCCAATTAGCGGAAAGTGAATTACGAGTTTCGATACTTGTTAATGACTCCCTGACTGCTGCCTCACATCTCTCTCTCTCTCTCTCTCTCTCTCTCTCTCTCTCTCTCTCTCTCTCTCTCTCTCTCTCTCTCTCTCTCTCTCTCTCTCTCTCTCTAAGGGACACACTATACCAAAATGTGTTACGTAATTTAGTTAAGTCAAAATTTATGTAAATGTTGAAGTTTACGTTTAGCCAAACCAAAATAGCACCAATAATAATAACGTGATTGAGTTTGATTGATAGGAATATTGTTAATCCAACCCTCTATTACAAAAGATACACCCATTGTTTTACCCCCAAACATCCCCCCCTCCTCTCCCCTTCCCTCCTTTCCTCGTTGCATGATCTAGCAGCTATAACTAAACTAAACTGCACCATGCACCAGGTACTAACACCAAATTATGTTCCCATCATCCCACTTCATTATTTAAAAAGTTTCCCCATGCACATCATTTTATTTTAAAACTAAACATCTATCTATCGTAGTAGCCCTCACAAGACAAAGCAAGTGATAGATAGATAGATATAATTGTCGTTGTCTAGTAGTCACGATATAAACACCGAACTACTTATCTTCCTTTAATAACAATGCAGAGAGAGAGAGAGAGAGAGAGAGAGAGAGAGAGAGAGAGAGAGAGAGAGAGAGAGAGAGAGAGAGAGAGAGAGAGAGAGAGAGAGAGAGAGAGAGGGGCGCGGGGGTAGGGAGGGGAGGTGGTTAGTGTTAAACAAGCCTTTCGTCTCGTTGCTTCATCACTCAGCCGCCGAAGCATTCATTCGGCTTCAGAAACAAAAGCTTCGCCCACAGTGCCCTCTGTTGGCTTGCATTATAAAGTGATAGAAAAAAAAAGGAAAAAGTTTGTAATAAGGTGATTCAGGCAAACCTAACAGTATACTTAAACAAATGACGGTTCTATTGCAGTTTAAGCCAATGTACAACTTCAATATTCTGGACTTACAAATGTTTAGATATCATTATTTTGGACATTGTTTACTATATACATATCCCGGGCCAAATTAATATTAACGGCACACAGCGTCTTGGAAGTTAGGTGCCTCAAGAAAACAAAACAAAAATAACAGAAAAACAAATATTTTGAAATGGCAATACAGGAAAGTTATCAAGACGTGCAGGGAAATACATACATAGAGGCATGATGATGATCCCTTGTAACGCCGGCCAGCTGTTCCCAAACCACAACACAACACAACACAGCAGCATAACACAACACAACACAACACAGCAGCATAACACAACACAACACAACACAGCAGCATAACACAACACAACACAACACAGCAGCATAACACAACACAACACAGCAGCATAACACAACACAACACAACACAGCAGCATAACACAACACAACACAGCAGCATAACACAACACAGCAGCATAACACAATACAACACAGTACAAGGGTCATTAGGCTAGGCAGGCTGGGGACCCTTGTGTGCAGGCCCTCAGGTGCGTCCTCACAGGCTAATGACCTTGCCAGGGGCCCACACCTCCGCTGCCTCCTTAAATATCTATCTCCCTCGAGGGTCAAGTGGCTGCCTTGGGCGACGCCATCAAACGACGCACACGCACACACGCATCCACACACAGCTTTCCTTCGTAATGACATGCAAACCTTTCCCTCACACTCACCTCCTGCACTGCTTCATCAAGCCGCCGTCGCCTGTACCACTCGCAAAGGCCGCCCATGTTCAAAGGGCACGTTAACACAAACACACACGTGGCACACCATGGCCATATAACAACACAACATACACTGAAGCCTCAATACGTGACCTAATGTTGCCCGAGACTATAGATATCGTGTAATATAGATGTGTTAACTCCAGCCAGTCCACGTCATCACCGGCAGCCATTTTTATCCACCAATAATCTAGTTCTCTCATACCATTTAGTAACTCGATTATTTTTTTTCCTACAGATTGAGATGCTTGAGTTATGTTTGTTTTAGTTTGTCATGTAATAATATATATGATGTGTTAATTCATGCTCGTCCACCACCACCAGCAGCCATCTTTCTCCTCCCAAGATCAAATTTTCCTCATAACAACATTCATTTATTCACTTAAAAAAAAGAAAAGTATGTCAAACTATTTGTGAAATATTTTTCTATTTGCTTTTCGACCCAAAACATGAGGTATCATTAATAATAAAGGAACATGTATAAAATTATCTTGCTGGTATCATTTTTAATATTCTATGGCCGTTCTTGGGTAACCTTATTTGCAAGGGCTTTGTAGTTAAATGAGAATCCAGCTGGAGGACCAGAGTATGTTTAGTCGATGTTATTAATGTTTAACCTGGAAGCTGATCGCTCTTAATCTTGGTGGCTCGTCATGCATACCAACGTTGCCATTATTCCCGTATTGGTACATTTAACGCCGCCTGTCTCCTGCCCTCGGGTGCTCATTACGAGGGGCAGATCGATGGACCTTTCTTAAAACTGAACTCGTCCAGCGCCCCGCCAGCCTCCCTCCCTCTCGACCAACTGTAAAAATTAAACTTTTTCACACAAATTTTTCATTTTCTCTTCTTCTATATCACTTTCTACGTAAAATATGAAAGCACTATCATATTCAGGAATTAATATTCATGAAAATATGTTTTATTCCACACTTGACTTCATCATTACTGTGAATATTGATTATGATATCAGTAAAAAGTTGTACATACCATAAAATTTTATTATTAGACATACTCAACGTAATTACCGATCTTTTTACCCTGTCGGGTTTTGAAAAGTGTGTTATAGCTGTACAATGACTGTTTAATCCAATGATATAAACCAAACTTTCCTAACTTGTGTAATATCTTAAAAAATAAGTCTCCCTTTATCCTAATGGAACGAAGGACAGATATAAACTTCCCTCGTTGTTCTTATTTCTTCATATAAACACACTGGAAGGCGCCTGTAGCCAACAATTAGTGGCGGCCTTGTGTTGTATAGTAAAGTAATTCCATGCCACACCGGCAGCCCAACACTTGCTCGGCTGTAACACGATTATCTACACCATACCGCTCCATCCAGACCCACTAACTCAATTACATCTATTTTCTACCTCTTCTACCCCACCCGACTTAATCCCACCCCAACCAAACCTACGTAGCCCTAGCCAACACTTCACCTCACCTGTAGTATAGCCTATTGTTGTTCCCTCGTTCAGCCCTCAGGACATTCCCGGAAGAGGCGATTTAAGGAGATCTAAACGAAGCAGCGTCCCTCCAGCCTGCAGCCACCCCGACGGTCATTACTAGGCCTCACTCCCTTCAAAGAGGATGTGACGCCACGCTCCCCTTCTATTCTGCGTGAGGATAAACCAGACACATAACACGTAATGCTGCTGCCGCCCAAGACACACACACACACACACACACACACACGCTATTATTATTCCTATACATTACTATTACATCACTGCATCAACGCTCGGTCATCAAATGTCATCAATATTTCTGTCATCGCGGCCGTCACTGTTCGAATCGATAATGATGATTTGTAAAAATTGATAAATCGTTGCGAGACATTACACCGAAGAGTAATTACTGAACCATTATACATAATTAGAAAAAATCGTTCCATAAAAATACCACGTTGATCAAAGATGACGCTATGAAAATAACGCACACACATATAGAACTGAGGTTAATATTAGCCCGGTCAATATTTAGAGTTAATTAAGAGGTAGAGGCCAACAGAGCGGCAGACGCGGCGCTGCAAACCTTGGGGAGCTACTGCTGCTGCTGCTGTTACTGATGATGATGATGATGATGATAGTAAAAAAAATAAGACGTTAGTGTGAAGTGTTGGACAAAGGAAAGTTAAAACCGCATCGCTCACAGGAAGGAGAGATAAGTATACCAAGAAAAAAATATACTAATTTATTATACACTTGCTGAGTTAAGTAGCAGTTGACAGAGATAAGCTTTGATACATGACAAGCTAAAGAGTTAAGTTTTTCTTCCAAAATAGGATAAAGATGAAAGTCGGCCGTTCCTCTTGTGAGCATGAACAAAAAGTGAACAGAAGGTGAACGAGACACAACAAAAACTTGACCCAACAACCTGTTAATAGATTTAGGGAAGGAGGAATGACCGTGCGGCACGACAACACAACGACAACACACAAAACCTTTACTGATGAAGAAGCTGAAACACAAACATAATTCACGGGAAGAGTGTGTGGAAAGTAAAGATTTGTGATGCACTGTCTGTAGAAAGTAAAGAATTGTGATTTAATGAAGCATTTTCAATAAGACTATCTAAGGCACCAGCAAAGGCTTCTGACACACACACACACACTCTCTCTCTCTCTCTCTCTCTCTCTCTCTCTCTCCACTAATAACATAAGACAAGATATAACAAGAACAGATGCCTAGGAAGTGGCGCCGCTTTCCAGTTTCCACACAGAGACAGACAAGATGTGATGAGACTCCTGTAGCCTACTCCTCCTCACCTGACCTGGCCGAGGTGCCTTTGGGAACATCAACTGATAACTCACTTTGCATACCCATCACTGCACAGCCCCTTCAGTGCGGGAGATCACCACCAAGGGGGAGCGAGTAAGTTAATGGGAAGGAAGGGCGGTCAAGGATCCCGTCGAGCGCTGCTGCCCAGACAAGGTTTCTGCTCCTATTACGGGATAACAAGATGACGAGGAGGACCGAGATACGGACGAGAGAGAAGGAGGGAGAGAAACACACACACACACGCACACACACACACACACACACAGCTGTCTCCCAATTGTACAGGTGAGTCTGGAGGACCGGTAATGACACTCCTAAGACTCACACATTCCCTTGGAGCGTCCTTAAAGACGCTTGCAACACTTGTACCGCCGGGTGCGTGTCTGAAGGCTGGGGTAATGCTGCTGCTGCCCTCATTACCTGCACGCACGGGGCATTACGGCGGCCGCTGCACCGCTGCACCGATGGCGAGACGAGACAAGACGCAGCGTGTGTGTGGCTGATGCAAACCTACACACTTCACTGGACCTTGCTACTTTCTTTTTCTTTTTCTTTTATCTGAGACGAAGGTTTGTCATGGCATTAAAGAAACAAATATAAATGGAAAGAAAAGAAAACAAGCTGGTTGTTGCCCTCTAAAATGAAGAGAGAGAGAGAGGTGGGGAGTGGTATATATGTGTGTGTGTGTGTATATATATATAAATATATATATATATATATATATATATATATATATATATATATATATATTCCTTTCCTTCATCGTGGGAAACCCTACCGTCCCCACCTATACACACATCGGAGAACACAGCTGAAGGTAAGAGGGAAGCTAAAGTACGTGCTGGCAATACCTACAAGAGTGGGAAGGCTAAACAAGCCGTCTTATAAGGCGTCTAACTAGCCCCATTCGGGACTTTGAACCTACCCTACCAGCGTCCCTGTGGCCTGCTGTGAACCACCTAAGGGCTCCCCTCATGGACGTGCCTGACGAGACACTCCTTCAGGGTTCATCGTCGGGTGAGACACAGGTCTATATGGGCAATAACTAGACTAGGTCCTTGAGGCACCTGCAGGTACACACTACGGGCGAGGTGAGGCTGGCTGCGTGAGAGTACAGCAGCTGCTCGACTTGCCAGCGTGGGGTCTGGGAAGCGAGTGAACCCTAAGCTGCAAGTGTAACTAGTCCTATCATTCTTTCTCCATTTTTATTTTCCCCAGCACCACGTGCCTACCAACCACGTCTTCAACTACCTCATCACCAACACGAGGATTTACATCAACAACACAATACTCACATTTACTCCAAAACTCTGCAAACAGTTATCCCTTCCTCACCTTCCCCTTTGTACCTGTGTTCTCGTGGACTATATATTAGAGGTAGAAAGGCACAATTAAATTAGTAATATTATTACTCCTCCTGAAACCCGTTATAAATGATATTTAATGAATAAAGGAAATAGATGATATTAATATATGAAAATGTGGAAAATATAATTGATACAAAAAATTACTATTGTTTGTAGTAATAAAGTTAACCTTATATATCCAAGGTGAGATAAGATGGTATATAAAAAGAAAACAAAAACAACACGAATAGTTATAACCTTCAGGGCAGAGAATTGTTTAAGTAAAATATTGGTTTTGCGAATGTTATAATTTCTCTTCTCTTACGTTTTAAGAATAAACTTTAATTATTGGTTTGAATGACCAAATTATCAAAACTAATGACACATTTTAAAATAATATGTATTATGAGTCTTTTTATCTCAGGATCAAACACAGTCAAAGATTTACTTCCACAGAATAATGTATTTCATGCAATACAACCTAATGTTCCTCATCTTTGGCATATTTCTAATGACTTTATTCAATCTTAATGACAAATGCACTCACCTCCACACTTATCAATACAGCTTTGCAATCGCGTTCATATGTATTTTCAGTTTAGGGAAGACATAATTTCTGAATCAGAAATATTTTGCTGTGCATAATGCTCACTCAATGCAAGTGGCACTGACTGTACATTCTTCAAAACACTGCAGAAAAACTACCAAAATACTATACATCAAAGTACATATAGTATAGTACCACTTGCTGTTTGAAGTATCTTATGTAAGTGTAAAAGAGCATCACACTTTGGAATGTTCTTTCTCTGCAGAGAATGTGTCATGTAAACTTGGTCAAACTTACTATAAATGTTGATGAGGATATATAATTGTAGAGAGGTGCAAAGGGTGACTTCATATAAGAAGAATGAATGAACTCAATGCATCATGAACATTGTGGTTTTATTATGATGGGGCAGGATACTGTTATATTGGAGGAGAGAGAACAGAGGAGTAAAGTGGGAGTAGTAATTGAGAATGACAACAAACACTTTCAACAAATAAGTGGAACATTTCCACACATACAAGGTTGTGACAAGCTCATGTATATGCCTGCACACAACACACCAAATACTGTTGCCTGGCACGGAATACATACACAGTGGAAGTCAAGGTAACATCTGTTGATGCATATATGTCAACATAACTTGGAGGTAATTAATTAGTATTTTCCCTCTTTCACATGATGCTGTTCGTCCATTGCAAAGTTGATTCCATGATGAAACTAAGCCTCAAACTGTCCTCTGTGAGCCTCAAAACACATGTACAACACAGGACAACACAGGACCATCACTTCACGAGGCATGATTCTTGTGATTGTACCGTGTTAACCTGTTTAACACACTTCAAAGTGGATCCTTCTGTTGCAGTCTGAACTCTAGTAATGAAGTCCATTAGATAGGAAGCTTTCATGTATATGTGACTAGATGATACAATAAGTGTGATGGCAATGATGAGATGGTAAAAAAGTTAATTACGGTAACATGAAATTTATCTCTAAGAGTAATGATGATGAATGAAGGGTGACAAGAAAAAAGGAATGGATTTTAACATACTACTCTTCATACATGCTTCAATATAAACAACTTCTAAAGTCTCACAACTCTGAATATACAAAATACCATACATATAATATATATACCTGTTTATACCATCAATACGATCAAACTCCAGCTGCAACCTGACGTTGTATCCGCTGGACAACCCTGTGGTCAAGAATCTTCTGCCTTGCCATGGTTGCCAGTCCTGCAGCCATCCCCACCAAGGCCATCACTGCTTCAAAGGCCCAGAAGTGCTGCTCCTCCAACCACACAACACGGTCACATCTGCAATGGGAGTACACTGTATTTAACACTAGTTTAAAACACAAAGTTACAATTTAAACTGAGCATTGAACTTTGCATGCAGAGCTGGCCACCCCCTGTACTGTTAGTGGTGCAGAACAAAGCTATTCCATGTTACTTGCATGGTGATGGTGATGAGGCAAGGCAAGGAGAATACACTACTCCTGTGTTACATGATGCATCACTTGACAATATTTCATATATACAATCAATCTGTTTTACTACACTGTTTACAATTTACAATCACTGTGCACTCGTGTGTACGATCAACACCCCGAGCACATTGTATTTCTAAAGGCATTTGTTTACAATGGAGAGCCACAACTTGGCCTCAGCCGCCCAGTCTTTCCTGCATCACACTTGACCTTGGCACACTGTTACAGGTAGGTTGTGATCGTAAAATAAATTCTTTGTGATTTATTTTACCCCTGTACAGTACAGTGATGCTTTCTAAACAACCAACAAGCTTTATTTTATCCAAGGTGAAGCCAAAGCATGTGAAAGGAAGTTTATGTCTTAAAATGAAGCTTAATATCATCAAGTGGCACGAGGGTGTTGAGGAAGCAAACTCCATCACTTGTGGCATTAACCTCACCTAGTCTACCATCTCTACTGGTGTTAATAATACTGGTGCAGTTAACAAGGCTGGAGAGAACATGACTCCCTTGCAGTCCAAAACTAACACCAAACATCGGGAGCCCATGATGGAGGGGATGGAGAGGTTATCAAAACTGTTCACTGATCACCACAGCAGGTGCCTCATATCTCTCCACTGCCCTAGTGATGACCAAGACCACCTCTCTACATGAACATCTACATAAGGTTATACAGTGAAGGGCGGGACCACCTACATTACCCACTTCATGTTTCCTTATCCACCTTAGAACGGTGTACAGTAATAATAATGTGAACTATGTATAGGTGGAGAGGAGTTGAAATACTGCCTCTAGTTGCTACCCTTGCCTAACATTACCATCATGTAGCAGTGTTTGTGGATTTATTGTAAACTTGTGACAATCTCATAAACTTGTGACAATCTCATAAACTTGCACCTTGGATTACCTTCAGTGGTTATGATACTGCCATTTCAGTACATACATAATCATTGTTTTGTTCAGATCTCCACACTGTATTGTAATCTTAATGAAAACTAAAGTCAAAACCAAAATTTACTGTGTAGGTATTACGGTAATGAGAGTAGTGATGTTTCAATCAATCAGTCATTGGGGGCACACGTCAAGAGGTGCATCGCCTCACCAACCCTCCGACGCCAGCTCCGGCGATCACCCCGTGCAAGTCCCCATGCAAGCCCCCTTCCCATACCAATTAACTCCCAACAGGAAGCATTGACTTGCCCAAGCCACGAACTTTGTGGGCGCCCCCTTGGCCTCCTCCACTCCGTGTTATCCCTTTCAGAAACAACCCAAGAAGCAGGATCAGCTTTTGGGTAATGTGCCACATGCCCATATAGCCGGAGTTGACGTTGGGGGACTATGCTGGTAATAAGCCTTGATTCAGTATCACGGAGCAGTCGCTGATTTGACACAAAGTCATTCCAACGATACCCTATGATATTGCGAAGGCTTTTACTACCAAAGACATCAATTTACCTCTTCAGATCGGTGTTCAGTGTTAATGTCTCACAGCCATACAGTTAGACAGGGATCACCAGCGACTTGAAGATTTGAATCTTTGTCCGTCTGCATATGCATCGACAACGCCAGATACTCATGCTGAGTGAGTCCATAACACCGTGGGCCAAGCCAACCCCGCCGTAATACTTCTTGACGTGACCCACCATTGTTATGGACCACGCTACCAAGGTATTTGAAGCTGTCCAAGATATCAATGTCCTCGCCACATGCATGAATAGACTGTACTGTTTCATCTAGCAAGCCTCCAAACACCTGAACCTTAGTCTTGGGCCAGGAGACCTGAAGTCCCAAAGGCTTCGCATCCTCGTGCAGTGCTTGGAGAGCCATCACCAGAACCTCCAGTGACTCAGCAAAGATTACTGCATCGTCGGCAAAAACAAGATCAGTGATCTTGGTGTTGGTGACAGATGCTCCACAGTGACTTTGGTCCACAACTCTGCCCAGTACCCAGTCCATACATGTATTGAAAAGTGATGGAGCAAGGACGCATCCCTGCCTCACTCCCGTATGCACAGGAAAGAAGCTGGACACGCACCCCACCTTCACAACACTGAATCAAACGCCTTTTTGAGATCGACATAGGCTGCAAGCATCCCCTGTAAAAACTCACCTCAGTGTTTCACCAGTAAGCGAAGCGCTAGGATACGATCAGTTGTTGACTTACCAGGTGTGAACCCTGACTGTTCAGGTTTCTGATATTTCAGCAAAATAACTGTAAACTCTCATCAGTAGCAGATGGGCGAGCACCTTGCCTGGTACACTGAGCGGCGTTATCCCGCGGTAGTTCTTGCAATCCTGACGGTCCCCTTTAACTTTCCAGATAGGGACGACCAACCCCCTTTTCCAGTCAAGAGGAATGGTACCTGAATGCCATACAGCAGTCAAGACAGCATGCAACCCACAGATCATGGCCTCGCCTCCAGCTTTGAGCAACTCTGCACTGATGTTACAAATGCCAGCTGCCTTTCCACCCTTCAACTTTACTGACAGATTATTGGAACAAAAGACAAAGTGAAGGACAACAAGACAAGGACACTCCATCTTTACTGCATCCATGTGTTGAGTGTTTCATTAAGAGACTTATCATCACTATAACTGGTGATAATATGCAAGGTTTCCTCCTCTTCCCACACCACCAGCACAAGAGTAACACAGCCTTGGACCAGCCACGCTAACACAGATATCAAAGAAGCACCAAGCAACATGGAATACATTATATACTTACTTGCGGAATACTTCTCCAGTTTTAATGCATTTTATTTTCTGACGATACTTTGCCGAGACGCACACTGGTGGGTTGCTGCTTGTTGTTTCAAAAGCTGTAAAAAAGAACAAAGTAATAATATCAGTAAAATATGTTTATTTGAGAATCTTATAAAGCCATTAATTTTATAGTTTTTGTCAACCTACTCTTATAGAAATTCAAAAACTATGTGAAATAAATACAGTGATACCAAAAAAAATATTTCCCCTCCCTTACTATTGCATGACAAACACACTTTTTAATACCAGAATACAAGGAACATCTACTCATTCACCTGCAAAGCCACACTTCCCCTCACAAGTCAAACGAACATACATACATACATACTTTACTTATCTCTCACCAATACACTCAGCTCAGATTCAACGGATTCCTGATTTAACGGACTCCATATACTAGCGGACAGGCGGACAGGATCATTCAAAAAGTCCGCTTGAAACATCTGTCCGCTAAACAATATATTTTCATGCTATTATTGTTTTCTAATGATATGTGATGTCTGGTTTATACACATTTATGTACAATAAAATATTCATAATCATATAAATAAGTAAGGTAAGTGAAACAATCATTGCATTTCATAATAAGATTGCCTTTCTATGTTGTAATCTGTGTACCATATGAAAAACACTGTTGTCTGTCCCTAAAAGTACCAAGCAACGGTCATTTTCAAGTAGCAGACAAGTTGATTCCACATTTAGTCCATTAAAACGAGGATTGAGTGTATACCTAAACACATGAAAATCACGCGTAGAGTAACTTTAACTGCCGAAAAAATACAAATACAATCTGGCCTACACAGATTAGTCAGTTGGTCAGAGAAATGGCCAATAAAATTTAATGTTGATAAGTGTAAATTATTGTATATCGGAAAGTATAAAGCACACTCACACTTCTCTCCTATCACCATCACAAGACATCACACACTCACCAGTGCAAGGTTGACACTCCTCCAGCTCCTCCACCTCCTCCCTCATCCAGCAGTATTCCTTCAGAGTAGTGTTGGGGAGAGGGGTGGTGTGGGTGTGGGGCCGGGTGTCAGATGGCGTGAGTTCATTCTCCACGATCAGCACCAACACCGACAACCTGTAAGGTAAATAAGGATAAATTTCCAGTTTCACACAACCAACGATTTTTTGATGTATCTTATGTTTTTCTAACCTAACCTAACCTAATCTAACCTAACCTAACCTAACCTAACCTAACCTAACCTAATCTAACCTAACCTAACCTAACCTAAGCACTGCATGTATCACCAGAAAAACATAAGGTGCATCAGAAAATTAATACACAGGTTATGACTCGCCGAATTAATCTTATAATATATTTCTTCCTCTTTGTGTTGACATTTATGAAGGAAGTTTTGGGAGGTGTTGTACTGTGTTAAATTAGTGTGGATAATACTCCATTATCTGTCTATTCACTACCATTGTTTATATAATTGGGGAATATGGAGATAACATTAGCGTCTTCTCCAGAGGTTAATACTTACATGTCAGATAGAATTAAGGTTGCAGAATACCATGCAATATATATCAACTTCCGGAAACTTGTTAAAGCAAAACAAAAACAAGGCCTCAAAATTAGTAGGCTAACCTTATCTCCATATTATCCATATAATTAACTTCACTATGAATAATACAGGCAGGACCCTAATTAGAGCCAGGCAGGAGACCCTAATATGAGTCACCTGGCTACGTACTTAAACCTTAATTAAATACTCACCCAATTAGACAAGCGATAGCTATGATCATACGCTTCTTAGAACAAGACTCTATCATGCTTATGGACGATTAGATGCTCTGGAAAGATGATATATAAATAAAAGTGTATTAAGGCCACGTATGATTATGACTCCTTTCTGTTTCCGTGTGTGTGTGTGTGTGTGTTTGTTGATATTTCTGGTACAGTCTTGGTCTCGGGACTGTTGTTGATGTTGTATTATAAGAATTGTTCTTTATATTGTACTCCTAAATACTTCACATTTAAGGTATTTATTGTGCCATCAAATATATAAAGTGTTGATAAGATTTACTCCTATGTATATCCATATTATTTGAGTATACCATTAAATTGACTCTGAATTTAGCCATATTTAATCACTATATATATTTTTTGTTTCATATATAGAAAAAATCCCCAGTTGGATATACAAATAATTACATATGGAAATCCAGGCCACACTGACCCTATATAAATTAGTCTATAGGTGGTCTGACCTTAACTTACACATTCGCGAAACAGCCAAAAAGGCAAGAAGAATAGCGGGATGGATCCTAACAACTTTCCACACATGAGAGACGTCCTGCTTGCTTACACTGTGGAAAGCTCTTGTGCAACCAGTGCTGGATTACTGCAGCCAACTTTGGTCACCACACAAAAGGTGCAGACGTCCAGGCCGTGGAGGCAGTCCAGCGATCCTTCACCGCACACATCTGGGAGGCCAAAGGAGGGACTAAACTACTGGGACAGACTCCAAAAGCTGGGGCTTTACTCACAGCAGAGGCGGAGGGAGAGGTACAGGATAATTCACACCTGGAAGACCCTTGAGGGACTTGTGCCAAACCCTTCTCCCCGTGACTCAAAAATAGTGGCTAAACTAATTAGTCCCAGAGTGGGGAGAATGTGGTGTCAAAGAACACTTCCCAGCCAAGCCTCAGGGAGAGTGAGGACCCTCTTGGCTACCAGCCTGACTTACAAAGGCCCTCAACTCTTCAATTCCCTACCACCACAAGTCAGGAACACCACCAACTGTGATGCAGAACACTTTAAGAACCAGCTGGACAAGTTCCTGAAGAGTGTTCCTGACAAGCCGTCAGTACCAGGATATACCTCTCTGTGTGGAGCGGCCTCCAACACCATACCGGACTTGATACGCCTACAGAAAAGAGACACTGGTCACGGGAGCAGCGGTGGATCACCATGGCTGTGAGGGGCTACCTCAAGAATCAAGACTTCATCAAGTAAGAATCAAGTAAATAAGAGAATTAGTATAAGGATCAAGGGACACAAAGCTATTTTCTCCACCAGTATGGACCTTTTACCAGCCTTAATTTTTTTTTCCTCTCTCTCTCTCTCTCTCTCTCTCTCTCTCTATCTATCTCTCTCTCTCTCTCTCCTCTCTCTCTCTCTCTCTCTCTCTCTCTCTCTCTCTCTCTCTCCTCTCTCTCTCTCTCTCTCTCTCTCTCTCTCTCTCTCTCTCTCTCTCTCTCTCTCTCTCTCTCTCTCTCTCTCTCTCTCTCTCTCTCTCTCCTCTCTCTCTCTCTCTCTCTCTCTCTCTCTCTCTCTCTCTCTCTCTCTCTCTCTCTCTCTCTCTCTCTCTCTCTCTCTCTCTCTCTCTCTCTCTCTCTCTCTCTCTCTCTCTCTCTCTCTCCTCTCTCTCTCTCTCTCTCTCTCTCTCTCTCTCTCTCTCTCTCTCTCTCTCTCTCTCCTCTCTCTCTCTCTCTCTCTCTCTCTCTCTCTCTCTCTCTCTCTCTCTCTCTCTCTCTCTCTCTCTCTCTCTCTCTCTCTCTCTCTCTCTCTCTCTCTCCTCTCTCTCTCTCTCTCTCTCTCTCTCTCTCTCTCTCTCTCTCTCTCTCTCTCTCTCTCTCTCTCTCTCTCTCTCTCTCTCTCTCTCTCTCTCTCTCTCTCTCTCTCTCTCTCTCTCTCTCTCTCTCTCTCTCTCTCTCTCTCTCTCTCTCTCTCCTCTCTCTCTCTCTCTCTCTCTCTCTCTCTCTCTCTCTCTCTCTCTCTCTCTCTCTCTCTCTCTCTCTCTCTCTCTCTCTCTCTCTCTCTCTCTCTGTGTCTGTGTGTGTGTGTGTGTGTGTGTGTGTGTGTGTGTGTTCCTTCCTCCTTACCTCGCGGAATCTCACAGTGTTTTCGTCAGCAATATAATCAGTTAACATTACACCATACAGGAAATGCAACGTAAGCACACTTGATATGATCCCAGCATCTGCTAATCCTTACTCCCCTGTACCCATGTATCCTTGTATGTACTGTATCTCAATGCACCTCCACTTTTCCACTTACTCCATGTTGACCCGTAAGTTGCTAGCCTATCTAAAAACATAACTGATTTTCGGCTTGTCACATTACATACAGGAAAATACACACCACAAACAGGACAAAAGAAAACATCGCCGCCTGCTTGAGCATAGCGACTCACTCTCTTTCTCTTTTTAGTTCTGTCGTTGCCCGATTGTGATAAAAATATAGTATTTTTCGCTCGCCATCATAATCGACTTCAAGTTTCCCACGTGCATCAGTACCAAAGGGGAGCTGTGAAAAATGTCCTTTGAATTGGATATATGATTTCAGGTGTAAATGTGTGTGTCCTAGTCTCAGTTTAGTATACATACAGGCGATTTTGGGGAGTATAATATGTTTTCACACCTAGAAGAATGCTGCCTGATTGCCACTTACAATGATTCATTCTTCCCTCTACCGTAGATAGCAGCTGTCTGTTTTAGATAAGATAACAAACGATGGTGTTGTAGGTACTGTACGCATGACATACTAGGAGAGCGGCGAGCAGTGTGGTTTAGAGCAGCGGATTATCAACAAAGCTAGTCTATCCCGCGCCCAGTAAACGGCACCCAAGACGCCTGCCAGTAAAGTGAAGTGTTGTGTGGCGAAATGTGTGAGCTAAAAGCACTACAAGCGACGGGTATTGCTGTGGCAGTTCTCGTAACGGTGAGTATTTCCCTGCGTTTTAGATGGTTGTATTGCATAGGTGGACGTGTAGCCTATTCCTGCTGAGACATACTACACCTGTTCATTCTTCCCCACTCAATCCCGTCTGCTGATTTCACTCCCTTAACCATCAGGATAGTGACGACGTAACTTGGCATGAAAGTGACTGTTAGATCTACATGCGTTGTTCAAATATTTGTTATACACACTTTAATGAACTCACTCTCAATGCAGGTAGTTACAAGGAGATATTTCTACAGAAAGCTGTATATATAGACTCATGTTCCATAATTTCATCATTTAAATGTATACGATCCAATCAAAGTGTAGGTACAGTACATACATTTACGTACTTTACTACTATATTGTGGAGTGACACACTTTCCTGCTGCCCACCTCACCTGCCCACCAAATGACGGTAGGGTATAGGATCTACACTACCTTCATGCCACACCACCTAAGCTACCTGATGCATCGCCTCTCTGGGTCTCCTTCGCCCCAGTTCTATAATAATGTCATGCCTCGCTCCCCTCCGTCCACCTCCCCTCCGCCCAGCTTGCCGCCTCTTCATTCTTTGTCAGCCTCGCGCCGCACCGCCAGTCTCGCGGAAGAGGAAACACTTGAAACGCGGTATCTGCCACGCCGCCGTTATCACCGCTAGTACATGAAACACAATCCTATCACAAGTGCGTGTACCGGCGACAACAAATTATGTTTGTCATGTTTACAGAACTCTTATGTGGCTCGGGAGGAATGCAACCTCAGCGCGCGCGCGCGCACACACACACACACACAGCTAGCGTAGTGGTTAGCGCACTCGGCTCACAACCGAGGGGGCCAGGATTCGATCCCCTGGGCGGACGGAGATTATTTGGGTGTGTCTCCTTTCACGTGTAGCCCCTGTTCACCTATAGTCAGACCGACCTAAGGCCTTGGTCAGGGTGTGACTATCGTGGGGAATACCCGTGTGACAGCGGTGCCACGTGTCGAGATTTGCGCGCAAACTCAAATCAATTTCGTATTTTAAAAAATTTACAAGAGGCATCTGGCAACATCCGGGTGCGGACTCACACACACACTGATGGTCAGGTCAAGGCCGCGAGCGTGTCTGGGAGTATTTCTACAACTAGGATTTCAATGTATTTTCAATGTATTTTTCTTTCTTACTTATTTCAGCTTATTTTATCGTACTTTCCTTCACGATATCATCTAAATACAATTGTTAAACTGCTTATCCATCCCAAAACGAAAGGGAAGTTCATTAATAGGTACTGCTTTTTATTAGCACCACTGTAAAATATGTATGCCACGTTTCTTTATATGTTTATATATATCTTATCCATTATAAGTTTACTGTTTTACATACATTATAATACTATGAATAAACGTGTATGCATATTTCCTGATCATGTCTGCCATGGTTTTACTTATATTGAAACATTTCTACAATGCGGATTAAAAGACACGTGGCAGGCCTGTAAAAGGGTAATTCCCGACTGTTTACACTCGCCACCCGAGGTGTATGGCTGGTCTGACTATAGCAGTGAGTAGGTACGGGATATAAGTCGAGGAGTTGTGACCTCGTTGTCCCGGTGTGTTGTGTGTGAGTGGTCTCGGTCCAACCCAAAGATTGGTCTCTGAGCTCTGAGCTCTTCCATAGGGGGACGGCCGGCTGTCTCGAGAGAGACCAGCAGCAGACTGTACAGTGAATCACACACACACACACACACACACACACACACACACACACACACACACACACACACACACACACACACACACACACACACACACACACACACACACATACACACACACACACACACACACACACACACACACACACACACACACACACACACACACACATACACACACACACACACACGAGGGTGTTGATCAAAGCATTGGTTCTTCCAGGAATACTTGCTACAATTTTGCATGAAAAGTAACGTTAGGTTATCCTGTAACTCCAGTATGACTGTTTGTTACTTGTTTGAACGCAGTGGAAAGTCAACTCAGTTATGTTTTTTTCATATTCTTCGTAAATATTCTGGTAATGGTGACAATATTTAGCTCATCATTCAAAAATTAACATGAAGTGAAAAAACAAATAAGGCATTTAGTTATACCTTGAAAAGAGACAGAAAAATTCCTCATTGGTGATCAATATGATATTTGAAGTATATACTCAATACGGCTTGAAGGGAAACAAGGAGAATATCATCTAGGATCAGGTCAATACTAATAACTTTGCATAACAACAAGCTTACTTACCCTACAAGGCAGAGGCAGCATATAACAACTTAGTGAGCCGATTGGTGTTTGTTGTGGCCTGCAGATAGCTGGTATGGGCAGCGAGGGGTTCTATGGGTGGAAGGTGTACGAGTTGAACCACTGCAGCACCAACATCACTGACTTTGAATACGAACCTTGCATGGACAACAGAAACCAATCTGACGTGTGCTACCATGACGGTGAGACTGTCTACTATGTATATCAACCAACTGATGTACTAATACTAATGATAATGATAATAACAATATATCGTAGAGAAGGACTATTACTCCTAGTGTTTATCTGCTGTAGTGGTGGTTGTAATAATGGTTTGAGTCTCGTAACGGTCGCGGCACTTCTGTCTGTGTGTGTTGACGTCATGGTTGTTCTGCAGACCTGGAGGTGCGAAGCTACGTGGGGCTGGTGGAGGGCATTGTAGGAACCATAGCGGGCATCTGTTTTATCATCGGCTTCTCAGTGGTGAGTATACCGCTACTACTACTACTACTACTACTACTACTACTACTACTACTACTACTACTACTACTACTACTACTACTACTACTTCTACTACTACTGTGTGTTTCATTGATAACGCCTCCCCCCCTCCCTTCCCTCTCTCCCCTAAGATCAACCTGCCTCTCATCTGGATGTGGGTGGTGTGGGCGCTTGGCATCACCTCCTATAATGCGTACTGCATCTACGACTACTACACCATCATCAATGACTACATGGTAAGCGCTATAAACTTATTTCAGAAGTAAAGAGCACAGTCAAAACTATAGAAGGGTCACTCATAAGATTGGATTCATCTTATTATGCCTTTGATTCCCAGGTTGACTGCATCCCTAACGACCAGTTTTGGGACGAACTCATCTACCAGGACTACGGGTACTTTTTCATCACTGTGCTTACCTCGGTGTGCTGCTACGGCCTGGCACTGCTGGTCACGATTCCTGTGGCGTCGGTGCTTACTCACATGGTAAGTACGTACGTGCGGCAGGTAGAGGAAAGGGAGGCCACGCGGACGGCACCTGTGTAAGGATGGTGAATAGAGTATAAGATAAAGAGAGAGAGAGAGAGAGAGAGAGAGAGAGAGAGAGAGAGAGAGAGAGAGAGAGAGAGAGAGAGAGAGAGAGAGAGAGAGAGAGAGAGAGAGAGAGAGAGAGAGAGAGACTGCCTACTTCTTGTTACTGTGGGAGAGTTGGAATATCCTGTTATCTATGATTGTTGTACTTGTTTCTGTATATATCGTAAGTAATGATGATGATGATGATGATAATTAGGAAAATGATCGTGTGACACGTCATGATTTTTATGTGTGGTGCAGTACTTTCCTCCTTTGTAACATTACTCGTGGGTGGGTAGCCAGGTAACCTTGCCTTGCCTTGCACTGATGAGAAGGCAGACACTTGTATGATGAAGGTGACGCCCACCCACGCTCATCTTATCTGCTCGTGTTGGTCGCAGCGATAACACCACAATGAACAATAAAATAACCATTACTCACACCTAGCAGAACGTGGTGTCATGTAGCATAGTATGTTTGAAGTGTTGCATCACTGACAATGATTAAAAAAAGTGTTTGATTGATTTCCTCGGACTAGGCGAGCAACCTTTGGCCTACGAGTCAAGCATTGTACAACAGAGCCACCCTCCTCCCATCACGGAAAGAATGGAATATATTGATTGACGTGTCTATATTACGCTGTATTCTGTGACTTGTTGAAAGTGAACACTGTTGGGATGACCATTGTCCGGGAATATCTTTATATCTTTATTATTTTGGATGAATCTGCTTTGGTTGGGTTGACCACAAATTCATCAACTTCCAGCCTGTTGGATTAGATCAAATATGTTTAGTGGCTTCATTTTATTATTCAATCTTATCTAATCGTGATTGATAGTGCATCACCAAGGCACCGAAGGTAACCCTATCCAGCTTCCATTGGTGAGGTGATGCAAGGCGAACACTAACTCACTGTTTTATTAGTCTTTTGTTTAAATATTTGACGAGGAGACATTGTTGTACTAATTGTCTGTTCAATTTTTTCCCCTTTTTCTTTACAATTTGGGTTAAGAGACCAACACTTGTAGTCTTACATCAGCCATACACAAGCTGTATAACTAGTTCAAAGTTGTATAAGGTAGTTCAACAGCCTTGTTACTCTACTCTACTCTGTACTTATAGTCATGCTTCCTTGACTGTCCCTGCAATGACAAGATGCTGTAGCGTAAGTTAGATAATAAATTACTAAACTTTTAAACCTTCTCATACCTGCCACGCTAACAAGGGAGGAAGTTTCGAGTGGTCAAGTTTACAATAAAGTTAAATGTCTCAGCAGCGTTCGAAGTGTTGTGGGAAAAAGTCCTCAACTGTTGTTTAATGGTGTGCAAATTCATGAATTCATCTACAGATATCCTAGTATCAGTTCCGGCTCGTAGCCAATGAACAACAGTTACAATGTTGAGGTAATGGTAGTGTTTGAAACAGATAACAAGGATGAAACATAATGCGTTTAACTGAGACTTAACCACAGTGCAAACCTCTCTTGCCCACAGGTTGGACCAGACTCAACAACAATGGGCAGTTATGAGTGTAAGTAAATATTAATGATCAATAATACTTTCGTTACAGTTTTATCATTATTTTTTTTTCAATTAGAAGTATTGATAACATAATCCACCACAATTTTATTATTATTATTATTATTAATTATTATTATTATTATTATTATTGTTATTATTATTATTATTATTATTATTATTATTATTATTATTATTATTGTTATTATTATTATTATTATTATTATTATTATTATTATTATTATTATTGTTATTATTATTATTATTATTATTATTATTATTATTATTATTATTATTATTATTATTATCATCATCATCATCATCATTATTGTACTGGGTAGGTTTCACATTGTCTTCTTAAACACTGTTATTTAGGTTCATCAGTAAACAATATGTAGCTTCGGAACAAAAGTCGAGCTGTGACTTTGCAATTACTGCATTTATATTTTTTTATTATTACATAGTTAAGAAAAACAAATAATTTACACAAGAAGCTGTAATTTAATATGGTTATTCATTGGAGAATGAAGAGTTGTGACTAATTTTATTTTAGTTTTTATTTATTTATTATTTTTTGTACTGGCAATACATCATCAAATTAATTTGATTGTAATTGTTGTTTGTTTTCAGTACAAGATCGGAAACGTAGCTAACTATGACCTTGGTACTTACGTGTGGGACAACGATGCCTTTGAGATGGACTGAACATGGATTCCTTGGAGACGGATTAATTATCGAACACGACTCCCTGCCTTCCTCCCTCCCTGCCTTCCTGCCTTCCTCCCTCCCTGCCTTCCTGCCTTCCTCCCTTCCTCCCTTCCTTGCCGCCACCTTGATGGTTCTTCACTTCACCTCAACGAACCACTGCGGAGGGAAGGGAACATTAAAAAGAAATACACGTGCATCTTATAATCCTATGTTTATACTGTTAGCCAGAGATTATGATACAAATATGCTAAGATACGTGTTTTTTTTGTTTTTTTTAGAACTATGAAATGATTATGAATATTTCAAAGCACTTCCATATGTTTGTGAGCAACTCCAAACACACATTGTGTTTACAAGTGTACATCACCTGTGTGGATAAGAAATTGGATTTTTTTTTCTTCCATGTCAGATGAATAGAATTTGTGGTAAATCGCCAGTGTTACGCTCATCCAAGCCCCGCCATGTTGTTGTGTTGCTTGGCTCAGACTTTCCATTGGCAGTACTGTTTTTTTTATTAATAATCTAAATTAATCTAACCTAACTAAACCAAGCATAACTAAAGGGGGGAGCTTCGCTCTCCACAATCACTTCTTCCGGTCAATTATTAAACAAATTTCTGACGTAAAAGTAACACAGCAATGTGTTATATGTGCAGAAGGCATCTCATACAACACAAATGTCCTCCGCAGTGAGACGGATACAACACTAGAGTAATACTTGTGAATTCCATATCTTATCAACCTCATAGAAGTTGAACTATACTGAAATTTTATGTCAGTTTTTAAATCTATATAGCTATAGTATTTCCCAGCATCAAACATGCACCGGTGTCGATGAGGCAAACATTTTGATCTATATTTTGTAAAAAGAAATAAACATAACTGATATCCTGATCTTCAACAATTTTACCAAGACATTCTGTGGGATGTTTGATGACTTAGAGAAATTTTTCTTTTCTTTACTTCCACACAACACCACGAATACCAGTTTTATTTTCATATATGTATTTCATTGTTCAGTGATATCAATAACACTCTTTTGTTAATGCCAACCCAACACTATCACAATTATGTATGCCATGTTCATTGTTCTGTGATGTCAAATTACAATTAATCTGTTACTATTAAAATGCTAATAATTGTGGCGCTGCAGCAAAGGATTTCAGCTCCAAAAAATGGATACATATATATACTATTTGCTGAATTGACTGCGCCCAAAAATTAGATTAGTGATTAAGCTTACTTATTCAGTTACATAAATGTGTTGCTGTAAATTACATACATTATTTGTTTAATATGTAGCCAATATTTGGTACACAACTAGTGGATGAACTACGAACTTTTTACAGTGACCTTATATTGAATAAATAATCAGTTCAGTACATCCCTTACTATATATATGAAGGAGGCGGGGTGGGTCATATAGGCTTGTATACATTTTTTTTTCTTACATGAAAAGGGTACCGGCTAAGGGCAAACAAAATTAGGTTTAAGAAGAAAAAAAATCCTTCTTGTCGCCAGACCCTGTAAAGAGGACAGTAGGAGAAATAGAAGCAAGGGGTGCAGGTCCAGTTAACATTTGAGGTGTCTTGACACTCCTCTTTTGAAAGAGTTTAAGTCATAGGCAGGTGGAAAAACAGACAAAGGATGAGAGTTCCAGAGTTTACCAGTGTAAGGGATGAAAGAGTGAAGATACTGGTTAACTCTTGCATTAGGAAGATGGACAGAATAGGGATGAGAAGAAGTAGAAAGTCTTGTGCTGCAAGGCCGTGGAAGGGGGGGAGGCATGCAGTTAGCAAGTTCAGAAGAGCAGTCAGCATGAAAATAGCGGTAGAAAAGAGATAAAGATGCAACTTTACGTAGGTGACTTAAATAATTAAGACAGTAAGTTAGAGGAGGAGAGTTGATGAGACGAAAAGCTTTAGACTCCACTCTGTTTAATAGAGCTGTGTGAGTTGAACCATATTCCATACATAGGCGGATAAGGCCCCTGTTCAGAGCAAGCAGCTGGGAGGGAGAGAAAAATGAACGCAAACGCCATAGGACACCTAACTTCTTGGAAGCTGATTTAGCAAGAGTAGAGATTTTAAACTGCCAGTTTAGATTTTTAGTAGAGGATAGACCGAGTGTGTTTAATGTGGAGGAGAGGGGAAGTTGAGTGTCATTGAAGAAGAGGGGATAGTTATCTGGAAGGTTATGTCGAGTAGATGGTTGTAGAAATTGAGTTTTTTTAGGCATTGAACAGAACCAAGTTTGCTCTGCCCCAATCAGAAACTAGTAAAAGATCAGTGTTTACTGTCTACTCCTACTAACACTTATAAAAGTCATGACAACAGTACTTTTAAATCAATCAATCAATAACTTAAGATATATATATATATATATATATATATATATATATATATATATATGAAATAATCATTGGGAGACAAAACCATTTATATATATATATATATATATATATATATATATATATATATATATATATATATATAAATGGTTTTGTCTCCCAATGATTATTTCATTTTCTTTGGCGCGCAATGTTTACTAGACTTGACACTTCCAAATCAACAGAAACTCTTGGTTATAGCCGTCAAATAAATGTACATAATTACTATTCTGTCCCTTATTTACCTCATCCATGAATAAAACATACACATTAATACATAATAATTTGTACTGATGATGTAATTGAGTTTAAAATATCAGGTTAATGTAGAGTATTAACCTTTTCTTGGTCCTCGCGCAAGTTTTCAAGCCAGCAGAAATTGATTAGTTTCCTCTCGCCTTTACGGGAATTAATGGTAAGAAATTGATTCCTTCCTCTTGTCTTTGCGGGAATTAATATAAAGGGAATATAGAACACAAGGATAAAGGGTGAATGTATGAGTGTGTGTTGAAAGGTTTTTTGTTACGAAGAAAATGTTATAGAAAGGTGTAAGGGGAAATTATGTATTAGCCATTATTTTTGTAGTAATAGTAATATAATTGATCATTTCCTATCTTTTTTTAACGGGAATATAGAACAAGGACAAAGGAGAATGTGTGGAAAGGTCTTTCTTTCTTTTTATGAAGGAAATGTTATAGAAAGGTATACAGGGCTCTATATATTACCAATGATCTTTGTAGTAATAGTAATAACATTGAATCCCCTTTTTGGTTATTTTCTATAACAACGCCTCCGTACCAATGGTCATAATTTTAGTTGCATTACACATACTTACTGTACTGAACATGTGTGAAGGTTTTAGTGAAGGCAGTGCTTACAGGTACGGCATCCGACGTGCCTAACTTTTGGGTAATAAAATATAAAAAGCTTATAACTGAACCAAACCGTACCTAATCTAATATAATCTATCCATAACCTAACGAATGCCGTATCCTCATAGTGCTCCCCTATAGATACGGCAGTTGCCTTACTTTTGGGTAAAAAGCTTACATAACTGAACCTAACCGAACCAAACCGTACCTAACCTAACATAATCAATCAAACATAACTTGAAAGATGCTTTACCAGGTAAATAATATGGCACAGGCCGTAGGAATAGCAGATGAATAGCTAATGACAACGCGGTACGACTGCCATATCTCTAAGCACTTCGTTTAGTGAACGGTCGATGCCTTACTTAACATGTACTATTCCATTTACAAGTCCACACACATATGACAGGATTACAGCTAGGTTAGGTTTTTTTTTGGGGGGATCAGCTTAGTTTAGGCGACCGTTCACTAAAACCTTCACAGATGTTCAGTACAGTAAGTATCCGTGTACTACAACAAGATTTCCTTTCCTTTATATATATATATATATATATATATATATATATATATATATATATATATATATATATATTATTCACACTTTTTGTATTTAATGGTAAGTATAAGTTGGTAAATATTTCCATTATTACCGTTTTCAATTCAGTGGGATTTTTTAAAAGTTAATTTACGTCATTTATTGTGCAAATTAATATTAAATATTATCTGACCATGACAATCTTGACCTCCGATAGTGGAATGTGTGCCCCTCCGAGCCCGCCATGTTGTTGCTATTGTTGTTTCTCTTTTAGCCTTGATAAAGCTAACTATACTTAACCTAACTTAACCTCACATACCTGAATTTAGACGTGTAAGGGGTCAACAACACATAGCAACAATATGACTGAATAACAAAGGGAGGAAATATACAAACGTGAGGATAAGAACTAATTAGAGTCACTCAACTTGTGGGCAGAATATCATATACACGTGAAAGATAAGAAAAGGGAAATGAAAAAAATATATATAAGACCAAAAAGTGTTCTGCCAAAAATTTAAGACGGGCATCGTTATTTTCAACAATGTTTTCCCCCATTTTGGTCCTGACTGACTCACTGTGTTTTGTTTGGCGTGACAGGTGTGTGATGGATCAGGATCAGTCTTGGTCACGAGGCAGACATAGCAGTTGGAGTAATGATGGAAGGGAGGGTGGCAGCCCCTCCCCTAGAAGGACGCACCACAGTGGTTCACCTTCACACAAGTTCAAACCATCGAAACCTGTCTGGGATGTAGGTATTGAATTACATTGTATTATATTCGTATTATATTCTATTTGTATATTGTATCCTATTGTATTGTATTTGTATTCTATTGATTGTGTTATATAGTTAAATTATTTGGATGAGGGAAAAATTGCTTATGTATGATGGTTTGGTATGTTTACTAGTGTTGTTTTATTTGTGTGTATGTTAGCAACTTCTTGACTCCATACCATGCATTACAACCTCATTAAACTTCATCAACATGACCCCCTACACTAAAGCTCCACTCCATTAAAGTTTGAAAGGTCAAGGTCAGTCATTGTCATCCTTACTCCACACATGACCAAACTGATGCTGTCTTCCTATTCTCATCACTTCACCTTTTTGAGAACACAACTTTCACAGACAGGCAGGAGCCACCCTCAAGTATTAGTATGACAGTCATTATGATTACTACTGTTTCCAGGACACTGTACAGAACTTGGCCTCTGCTAGTATGACAGTCATTATGATTACTACTGTTTCCAGGACACTGTACAGAACTTGGCCTCTGCTAGTATGACAGTCATTATGATTACTACTGTTTCCAGGACACTGTACAGGACTTGGCCTCTATGCTAGTATGAGTCATTATGATTACTACTGTTTCCAGGACACTGTACAGGACTTGGCCTCTATGCTAGTATGACAGTCATTATGATTACTACTGTTTCCAGGACACTGTACAGGACTTGGCCTCTATGCTAGTATGACAGTCATTATGATTACTACTGTTTCCAGGACACTGTACAGGACTTGGCCTCTATGCTAGTATGACAGTCATTATGATTACTACTGTTTCCAGGACACTGTACAGGACTTGGCCTCTATGCGGTTGACCCCGGCAGAGTTGGCCCGCAAGCTTGCCTCAAGACAGTCCACCAACATGATGGTGGCTCGAGCCCAGCTGCTGGAGAAGAGCCGCAGGTCAGGCTCTCAGGGCCTCTCCCTTCCTCCTGACCTGGCAGCAAGGCTTCAAGCTGCCAGACAACAGGTCAGTAAAGGATTAGTTCACTCTGGCCAAGATTTAGTTGCCATAACATCAAAAGGTGTTCTGGTGTTTGATCTTCTTATGTATTAGCTATTACATTTTGGGTTTTCAGTGGTTACATTTTTGAGTAACACTCCTTGCATTTGTGTAGAGAAAGTTCCTTTGTTTGAATGATGCATTACTGCATTACTGGGCATGAACCAATCATCTACTCTTAACATTCTGAGTATTCACCAAACCTCCTCCCTAACCATGTTGTCACAAGACTTTTAATGGTAAGAAAAAAAATATTCCTCAAGCAAAGAAATCTTCTTGGAGTTGACTTTTTAGAAATATTGCTTATTTTGTCCCCATATTTGAAAGGAAAAAAAATGTATTGCATAGGGGAGGCGGTGGCCTAGTGGCTAGCGGTCGAGCTCAGGGTCCCAAGTTCGAATCCTGGCACGAGCTGGCCACTTTCCTTAAGTAATACCGCTGAGTGGCCTAAGATCACCCACATGCTGCCATAACACTATCCTCGACAGGACTGCAAAGTTATATGCTCAAGGAGCTTCCACAGGCAGCATGAACCTCTCAATAAGAAACGAGGCGTCACTTAAAAAAATCTAACTAACGGGCGGAGGCCAACCATCTAAGGCCTCCATTAAGCCTACCGGCGCCACACATTAAGGACATTGCAAAAAAATAAATAAATAAAATAATAATAATATATATGTTCACTTCTTCCAAGGAGATAATGTTGATGTGTACTAATGTTCTTCTACAGAGTGTAGATTCTCTCCTTGCTCAGTCGAGCAGCACATTACTTGCCTCCCAGAAGGTGCGTCAGACAGAGGCTGCAGCTGGCCGAGGGGAAGAGGAAGCACTCCACCACATTCACCACCATGGTAATAATGGTACACGGTGATGCTTGTAACATATTGTATTTAATGCCATCTATCTATCTATCTATATACCTGGTTTATATCCCCATTAGAAGAGGGTAGCCAAGACAAGGCATTTAGGGTTCAGTGAGACTTGACTCTCCCCTTCTGCAGTGGGGATGACAAGAATTATACCACAGTTATCCCTGCGGTTCATAAAAGGTGACAAAAGGGGAAGAACGAGGTGGTTTGGGAAGCCCCTCCTCTGTATACTCTGCTTTAAAAAGACAAGGTGTATAGGGGGAGGGAGAGTAATGTCTCCCTGAACCCTGGCTTGCCTTGTCTTGGTTACCTCCCTCTAGGGGATGACAGCCTCGTGTGTCTGTGTATAGATTACTCAATAATTCATTTATATATTATTTATTTATGAATTTATTTACTTTGTTTTCAAGGGAGTGTGAGAGAACTAGTGGCAGAGGACAAGAGAGAAGAAGTGTGTTCCAGTCCCCACCATCACGAGAGAGGCCGCCGGACACCAGGCACCATTAACTACACCAACATTGTCAAAGTTACTGATGAGGTCACCAAGGGAAGGACAACTGACCACCACACTACTAAAGAGATTCCCGATCACAAAGGGAAGGCAGCCAATCGGCCAGAGTTACCTGCGAGGGCCACTGAACACAGACGCTCAGAGTTAAAGACACCCAAGGACGCTTCAAGACCATTAGATACAAGCCAGATAGCTGCCACAAGAACAAGTCTTGACCACACTATAAATGTTAGTATATCTTGGTTATACAGGATTTATTATCATGTTAAATGTACACCTTGTATTTCTATAGGAAGCATCAACATAATTTTGCAGCTTTTTACAAATGCTACATGTTATATTTTGTAGTAATCAGCTTGTTTGAGTGTTGTTATGTAAGTGTTGAGGAGCAGGTATAAGGAGATTGTCTCAAGCTGTAGATGTGAAGATATTGTACCTTTGCATATTATTGTAGCACACTGCCTTTTGATGTGATTATAGATAAGTAAGTGTGTTAGGGTGTGACTGTGGGAGTACAATGTTATGGTGTTCAACGTTAACATCTATTTCCATCGGTGTCCCTCAGATGGTGGTGAACACGTGTCGGGAGCTGTGGTTGCAGCTGGAGGAGGAACGCCTAACAAGGGAGCATCTTCAACAACAGCTGCAGCAACAAGGCAACGTCATCACCACATTGACTGCTGTGAGTCTACACCGCTGCATCTTATCATTCTTGTTTTAAGATACACACAAGACTAATCAAGGACTATAATAAATAAATAAATAAGTCTGCACAATTGCTATTCCCTAGAAAACATTATCATATCACCTTGCTCTTACCTGCATTTTACTTTCAATTTCCTGTTTACATACTGAGTGGAAGCCATCCATCATCTTCTGTAATGTAGTAATAACAATAGAAAGAACATGTGGTAGTAGGCTATCAGCGCTTGGCTTTCAGACTCGTGTAAGCTGATGCAGTTTCCTGGCTTCCGATCTTGATGAACAGACTGTAATAAGTGTATCTATCTATCTATATAGCCAGCTAATATTCCCCTTAAATGACAGTATTCAAGATCAGGCGCTCAGGGTTCAGGGAGACATTGTTATCTCTTCTTCCTGTGCATCTCATCTTATCTTCTGGTTACCTGGAATCACCTGCAGGGATAAGGTGGTGGTGTTCCTGCTGCCTCCATCCACCACAGGGATATTAATAATTAGTAATAGATGCAAATTAAATCATTAAAATCATTGATAGATATTAGTGTTATTCAATTCAAAATTAATGAATGCATGTACACTTGTAGAGAGGTTTGTGTAAATGTGATAACAGTTTTTGGTGTGAATTTAAGCCTTGCAATCTTGACAGGAGCTGCTGCAGATTCAGGACCAGCAAGAGGCCATCCTGCTGGAGGTGAGTGATGCCCGAGCCTCAGGTCTGTGGGGTCCGGGGGAGGTGGAGCTTGATGATGATGGGGGAGCAGACTATATGTTGAGTGGTCACATAACACCAGGAAGGGTTCATGGCGCCAGGTCCACCCACTATCAGACATCATCAAGCCGCCACCCCCAAAGGTCTATTCTTAGAGCAACGCGTACCATACACTCATCACACCAGCGACAGTCTCCTCAGTCGATGGGGAGAACACACCAGACAAACCACCCCACCGTGCCTGTGCCCCAACGAACCCCACACTCTCCACGCCCCCACCAACCCCCAACACGCTCACACACCCACAACCTACAGATGCATCGGCCATCACCTCCCCCTGAACCTCCACTTTCCCCTAGGCCAGACTCAGCAGCATCCCTCGCCAACTATAAGTCTTCAATAGCTCGCCAGATTAGAGATGCATTAGGTAGTGAACAAGCTGTGCCTGGAGCCAGGGAGAGGAATTCTTCCACCTTGCCTCTGGGTTATTCTAACATTCCTCAAGAAACTCTGCAGAAGGAGATGAGGGAACAAGAGGAGTCTCAGGGTAGTGTAGGGTCGGTCAGTAAGGAGAACCATCTTGTCATGGGCAGAGATCTAGTCATGGATCCTCCACTGCCAGAGAATCAAGAGAGGATGAAACCGTAAAATATGATTCTTTAGTATTGATTTCTATTTGGAGGAAATGTTTCTCATTTGTTGTAATGTGGTTGACAATTGTAACTTTTCACCCATATCATAACACATATCAGAGCCCCGTGGGCCCACCAGCCTGTAATTCTGGGACCATTATGTTATCTATAAATGAGACTCCGCATTTTATTACAAACTCAATGTAATTTAGGTCAGATGTGAAGGATCACTTATCTGTACCTTCAGTAAAGTGGGCTGGATGCCCATACACTTTTTGGGGCAGAAGAAACATGTAAGTTTTGTGCTTGAATTTTTATGTAAAGTACAAAAATGTTGTGCTCTCTAAGAGAACATTTGTTGTCCTTTGGAAAACAGAAAAAGGAGATTTGTTTGCTTTTTGAAATTGGCAAAAATGCACTTGATTCAAACTCGTATCTTGAGCACTTTTTGTGAACTTGTATCTGACAGTTGTTTGATGGTTAGAGGCAGACTGACTGCCCTCACCTGCTCTCCAAGATATGGTGATAGGTTACATCTTTTCTGTGTAGCTTTGTTCTAATGCTGAATACTTTTGTGTTTCCACCAATGAACAGTAGAAATGCTGTGGATGAAAATATATCAAAGAAAGTTCAATAACAAAAATTGAGTAAGATAATCTAAGTGAAGGAATGAGTTAAGAGTCTTGATGGACATTTCTTTATCACCAAGATCTTTTTTCTGAAATTGTGACTTCAATACACCAAAAAAGGATGCAATCTGACAACATGAGTTCTTATGAATATGTAAGTGTTAGGTATCAGATTTCTTTTTACAAAGTAGAAAGAGAAGATGATAATTTTGCCAATACGTAGGTGATAGATACCAACTGCACTCTAACAACGTGGGTGGACTGCACAGGTCCAGCGTATGTTGACAAATTGTATTTTGAAGAACTCTTTATCAAGTATCACTATTTAATCATTTATTTACTTACCTTATATCTAGTATTAAGAAAGGTAGCCGAGACTAGGTGTGGACACTCATACATCTACATGCATTTCCTCACATGTTTGCCTTGAGTCCATCGTTGAGAAGGGACCAGTCCTCACCGGACCATACTATGTGAGGCTCAGTCCCACAGCAGAGGGAGTGATTTCTGTGTCACGGCCCAACACCAAAACTGGTTTATCCTTGCCACATCAATTCGGATCTATTTCCTTCCCTGCACCTCACCTCATCTTATATACTTGATCAGACCAGACATGACAGAGCATCCCATCAAGGCTCAGTCACAACTGCTGTCCATTAAACTCTGATGCATCAGCATCTTTCTTGTATCTAACATTCTCTTCACACTGTCTATCTGGTATTACAGCTTCCCGGAGGGTAGGAAGGCAGACAAAGAAAATAATGTGTGAGGGTCAGGTATAAGAGCAGGTGTTTGGTTACACAGCCATTATTCATCATCAGTTGGAGGGTTGTTGTGACGTGTGTGTAAACTGTTGGCTGACTGGCGTGATGTAGCAAGCAAATAGGGTTGTTTGATTATATCCATAAGAGTATGAGTACTTTATGGAGGTGTAGATAATACCCACAGTTCCTTGAAACTTTGTGCCTGGTGGTCGAGGATGATTAAAGCCTTATAATAGCAAGCATTAATGACTAGTACTCCCAACACTAGTTTCTGATTAAACAATCCAAACTCTATTGTATGCATGCAAATATTAATTGTAATTCTCCCATTTGAACTGAGGTAGTCACTGCTTTACTAGTTGTCACGGTATAACACATGCATGCTGTACAGTGTGGGATGATGCCTCCAGGTGTTGAGGACACACTCACAGGACAAAGGACATGACACACTACTCACACTCACTACTCTACACTTTGTTGACCTGACATCTGCTGACAAAGGGGCATTCACACAATTATAGATCCTACCTTTCTAAAAAGATGTCACTTATAAACCATGACACTACCCGAGTGTTTCATGTTCCCCTTGGTGTGCTTGGGGTGGTAAGGGTCCGAGCTGGCCTGCAACATTACCTTCCAACACTGTTCCCTGTCACTTTGAAGGTCACCTTGTCAGATCACAACACTTTTTTCCACTTCTCTGGTTCCCAGGCAAAGTATTTCTACAGAATAATATTCTTTTCTGCCTTTACAAGGTCATTAATATTGGCTTTGTTGGTGGTGTGCAATACTGACTGAAAGTGGAGGTAGTCACAGAGCCTCGTCATTGGATGGTACGGACTGAAGGAGCTTTGGGTTGTTTTCTTTTAGTTCCTTTGTACTGATGAGGTTGAAGGTCCACTTGGTGATGGACCACTTTCAGGGTACTCTGAGAGGCTAAACTTGCCTTTCCTGTCCTCTTATTTTGTAGTGGCAGATCAGCGTCTCATGTCCCTGCACTTTTTTGTCCAGCGCTGGAGACTTTTCAATGACAAACTGGTGATCGGCAAGACTTCTTTATTGTGTTTTCCCTCAAGGCTCAGGGAACTGCCTATCATTCATGCGCCAATATCATTGACATATTTGAACCAATGTTTTAGAAAGTGTTTGTTCTGCGCCACCGGTAATAATGCGGTGATATCCATGACACTAATTGTACAGCATTACAACCAAGTCTTTGAATCTCACCTAATACAGTAATAGAACAATTACATTGACAACACTGCTGCACCTCACTAACTACACTCACACCACACAATTGTGCTTATTCTGGAACAGTTTACAAATTGTTTTCCTTTTTTGTAACAATTATCAACATGACAATATGAAAATAATGTGTTAATAATAATGGGTTTCACAGTATTTTTTAAAAGGAATAATCATAGTTTGCCTTTGAAACGCAGCATAATAATTTGTATTGAGTGTGTCAAATTTGAGAGCCATGTCTATATAGTTGTAGATTTTGTCAATTGCCAATGAAGGAAGTTTATCTGTGAGCTGAAGAAGAAAGTACCACATGTTTTTATAATTGAAAAATGAACCCTGTCTAGGTTTTTGTCATTGAAATGACCATTCATCAGAACTCTCTTAGGGACAAAAATATTATTCTGCTATCCAGTGTAGTTTCCTGCATTTCCATAGTATTGTATTGTATTGTATCTTAAACTTCAAGTGAAAGGTTTTAATTTTTTCACTCGCTACCAGAATAATGGTTGTTGTTGTTTTTTTGTCTGCATGAACATTATGTAATGATGTACAGTTGTGAGGGACGGTGTATAAATGTTGTTGTTGTGTATTGTTGTTTAAAGTTTGAATCCGCATCATTCTTGTATCTACTTTGATTGCCAACTTACTTTGCAAAGGGCTCACCCCTAGTTAGCAGACATCGAACGTGATGATAAAGTAGCAATAACTATACATGTATGTATTGCATATTAATTATAAGGGTTATACTTCAAAGCCTCAAATGTGCCTCATAAATAAATGCATTAAGACTCACAATGGAAGGGACAATCATCACTCATAACACACAAGTTCAAGTTAGAGTAAGTGGTCACAATATTCAGTAACAATATTGTGACAGTCATTTTTTGCCACAGAGTTTCGTTGCCAGTTGAGATGAAGTAATGGTAGGCAAAGGAGGATAATTAGTGTGTGTGTGTGTGTGTGTGTGTGTGTGTGTGTGTGTGTGTGTAGAGTCCCAAACCGGCACTTACTGATGTATCCTTTGGCTCATCATCTGTTTGACCTTTGTGTAACATCCTCACATAGGATATTCCTAACTTAATGTTGCAAAATTGAAAACTGAACATCCATGTATTGAAGCACACTTTTGTATGTATGATGTTGTAGTTGCATTGCACTTTTATAAGTGTCCCATTACATCAGGTCCAATGAAAGGCAATCCTCATGAAACCCACAACTTGCTGCAAAATTAACACATGCGAAGTATTTAACTTTTGCATGATTGCTCATTTCTGAATCAGGCAAAGATAACTTTTTTCAAGGACACCTTTATGATATCCTGACACCTGTCTTCTTATATCCATTTAATACACACTTATTCTTTTCTTTAAATAAAATAATGAATCTTACTAGCATTTCAACAATCTCATTCCATGGTGAAAGAAGTACATTCATCCTGTTAGCTGGTAATCTGTAGATGATGGCTTCAACTTCATTCTAACTCGCCTGGGTGTGAATGCTTTCAAATATGGGGATACATAGTAAATTTGTGTCACATGTGAGTAACTATACTTAGCAATCAAGAACTTTAATGGTACTGCAATCCCTCCAAGTGCAAGATGCCAGGAGGCTTTAAGGCATTCTTGTGTGATCAAGAACTCAATATTTTCCTTAATCTTGCTAGACCACTGAACTAGTAACATTTTCACCAAGAATGTAAAGCAAGGGAATTTTGTATCACATACTTTGTGCTTCATGCTAGAACATACTTTTCATGTGGTAGAAGAATGTTAGAAAATGATAAATGATTGTCCTGAATAATATGATATCCTAGAACGAGTGCATTGCCTTGATGAAGCAATAAAGAACACTAGATTGTAATTGTAAGTGACTCCATCATTTCCAGCAATGTATCTGGAATTACAACATGAATGGACTCTAAAGCAATGAATCAAGTTTGTTATGAGTGGAACAAACTCACAAATCACTAAAATGTCACTGATTTTATCTTGTTTGACTTATATTTCTTAAGTTCCACAATTGTAATGCATATTTTAGTTTCATTTATATTTTACCCGAGGCATTATTTGACTGACTTAGCTCTCCCTTCCAATGGTTCTGTTGCACAAGGCTGCTACACATTCTTCCTTTATACTCCTTTGTATAGTTCATTTGTTAGCATGAAGGTAGTGAACCAACACACACAGTATAATAATTCCTAGTTTCTTGTTCAATCCCAGAAGAGATGTTCTTGTACTTTCTTCCTCTGACTTAGGTACTAATATATCTAATAGAGGTGCCCTTATTAGATATTTTTGATGTGCTGAGAGAGCTACAGTACTTATTTTTTTCTTGAATTTATCCCTTCTCCTATCCCTTTTATGCATAATGAAAATATTCAATAGAATCCATTTTCAGTACACTGTAGATTATGAATGTATTAGTATGTATCTGTGACTTATGTTCAAATTCTATGACTGTTCACCTTTCATTGTTGAATGTATAAATCTAATACATACTCTAAGAAAACATGAAGTTACAAAAAAAAAAATCAATTACAGCTCCTGTGGATTTTGGAAAAGTCAGTCAGTATATGATTATGCATTTTGTGGTTTACCTTGAAATTTGAAGAAGAAAACCTATACTATAATGAGATCCTGAATGAAGTGGTATTCACAAGAGAAGTGTATATATGTGTACAAATTAAAATGTTGTTGCTGTAATTTGATATACATTGGAAAGAGTAGTGTTATGAAACCATGATGGACTGTGTGTGTGTGTATGTGTGTGTGTGTGTGTATGTGTGTGTGTGTGTGTGTATGTGTGTGTGTGTGTATGTGTGTGTGTGTGTGTGTGTGTGTGTGTGTATGTGTGTGTGTGTGTGTGTGTGTGTGTGTGTGTGTGTGTGTGTGTGTGTGTGTGTGTGTGTGTGTGTGTGTGTGTGTACTGTATCCTTTTTAATGGTGGCTGTTGTCATGTTTGCTCCGTGTTTCTAAATCTATGACCCTACTATTGTGGGTTGGATATCTCCATGCATATCTTTATGGTTATGATGGATTCTCATGTGTTTCAGCAAATAATGCCAACCATGTAAGACATTTGTACGTGTACAGGAAAACCTCATTTTATCTTGTTGGTAATTAACTAAATAGGTTGAGTGTTTTTCTTTTGTCATGATGCGGGATCACAGTGGATTTTGAGAGACATGAAAAAAAAAATATCAGGAAATGGATGTTCGATTTGGAACAAATTTTGGTCTGGTGGAAAGGAATGGTTTAAACTACATAGCTGACTAGACCAAGGTTTCACTGTTTGAGCACATTTTGCGCTAATGGTGTAAATGCCTTGATGATCTGAATTACCGTATATCTTGGTAGATAAGACGACACTTGAATCATCACAAAACATACCCAAAATCAGGGTTGTCTTATACACCCGACCACGCCCACCACCTCACTCAACACAACACCACATGTACAGTATCTACATAAATCTGTCATCCACATTGGTTAAACTACCAACTACCACTACAGACGATAGCCTACATATTGTATTCACCTTATTATATGCCTCACTGTTAATATACCGACCATTCAAATGGTAGAGGTAATTCATTGTAATGGTATACCACCATCTTGGTTGTTTGGTGCTCACCAGTGACCTTCAGTGAAAAGCAACCCACACATGGCACTGCCGGTAACAAGCCTTGCCGTGGTGACAGTCCTGCATCCCAGGTTCTGACAGCTGTCATGTCTCACTGAAGGGTTGCAATGGTCTCCTACTGGGACAGTATCACAGACTGGGCTCATGCCAGGCATTATACTCCACCCAACCATCCACTTGACGAGTGAGAACCTTGGGCGGCGCAGGGAAGCCATTCTGTAGTGTAGGCTGCTGCACCATGTGGGATTTGAGACAAGGTCTGGCTGGCTGAACCACCATGTACTACACTTCCTTACAGTGTGAGGCACTGCGTGCTTTAACTGAGCTCGGTGCAGTTGTCAACTTTCACAAGTGTTACAGATGGTTATACATGAAAGAAAACACTAGATCAACAGTTTACTTAGAAGAATGAGTCACTATGGCTGTGGGTATCAAAGTCTAAAGCAGGGAGTAGTAGGACAGCAAATACCTTATGACATAGTAAGGTAAAGTGTTGGCACACGCTGTAGCTGCGCGTAGCTGCAGACGTTCATCTCCTGTCATATTGGCCTTTGAGCCTGTGGTGGAAATTAATCCATTATCCCCGGACACAGGGCCACTGTGACATCAGTTTCCACAGTTTACCTTCCCCAGGCTTCCCTAGGTACCCATTTATCTACCAACCCGTTTGGGAGGATGAACAGCTGGGTGAGCTGTCCTAGTCCGGGATCAAACTCGGGCCAGCGGATTGGTAGTGAGACGTGCTAACCACTGCACCACTGAGACAAGGGAGAGATATCCAGCAGAAAAGTCTAAGGATGAATTCCAAATAGTGTATAATATGTGGCCAACCACTTGAGGGAGTTCCAAGGAATGGGTGTCACAGAAGATTAATTAGATTCAATTTCCTTTGAGTTTATGCATACCTGTAGTGTAAAATACATAATCTTTGCTGTATTTCCAGTCATACATAGTGCTTTAAAGGTGCAGGTTGTCAAGCTTGTAATTATCTTTTTGTACCAATATATTTCTTGTGAGGATTGCATACATTTTATACTTTTATGGTACAAAAGTATGTGTGTAATTGTATGAATTGTTGTGTATTTTCATGTTGCTGATCAAATTCAGGTTAAGTGTAAGGAACATTATAATATATATATATATATATATATATATATATATATATATATATATATATATATATATATATATAATGCTAGGTGAATGTGCAATCATCATTGTGAATGAGAACATGATATTGAAGAATTATTTCATTCAATCCTTTAAATAAATGTAAAAACAAACATTTTTTGGGGTATTCTTTCATTTATTGTTTAAATAAATATAAAAGTAACTGTTCTTTTTACATAATTTGGAATGGATACTTTTCAACTTAATAGTATGCTGTAGCAAGGCAAGGTTTCCTGGATACATCAGGCATCAGGATGTCCTGCGGATACCAGGCTGTGATGTCATGGCCGGTGGCATTGTGTTGTGTTTGCCTGGACTGGAAAACAATGAGGCATCTTCCCTACATCAAAGCTTTTTTTCTACTCTCCCTTCTGGACTTTGTAAAAGTAAGCCATGTATACATAAAAGTATTTCTATACATAATTGAAGGTATTGAAAATATAATTGCTTTGAAAAAATCGGCCTTAGGGATCATGAGAGTGTATGTGGCATTAAGAAAGTGTAATGCAGTTATAGACCATAGTATAATTCTGCCGGGGTTCAGGAAGCAGTGTTACTCCTCTCACCAAGAAGCTGCCGTCAGCTGGGATCAAAGTTACAACTTATAGGCCATGAGCCAAGCACCATCAAGGAGCCACCTGCCTTCCATGTAGAAGAGGAACCACTCCCAAACCTCTTCAGATTGAAGAAAAAACTCCAGTTTCCCTTCCAGGTTAAATATTTGCTGTGCAGAAAAAATTGTGCCGCAGACACGTTGTCCCGTTACCCCGGCTCGGCAGCATCACCAGTGATGATGGTCTGGACGTGGAGGAGGATGTGACACCAGCCATGGTATCTGGTGTCACTGCAGCACTGAGTCAACCAGACACCAATGGTGGACACAACCTTATGATGAGGGTTCTGAACAATGACGGGGCACCACACCAGGTTAAGGAAACTACCTGTCTGTGCCTCTACTACACTACACTGTGAGGGAACATCTGGCCACAACACAGAGGTTGCTGTCCATCTACACACAGGTGACCAGCGCCTGGACTCAATGGTGAGGAGGGCCGGGCCCGGCAGACGGTGTAGTGGTCCGGGATGGAGGTGACCTGCAGCAGCACAGGTCCAGCTGCCTCACCTGTCACACCCATGCACCCTCCCACTTTCCAGAGCCTTCACTCCACCACCAGAGTATCCATTCCAGAAAACAGTGCTAAACCTGCTTCAGCTTGACTTGAGGCAGTACATTGCCGCCACCAACAGGCTGACAGGCTGGCTGGAGCTGGCTCACTTTTCACATGGTACTGCTTCAGGACCAACTAAGAGTTACTTCACTTGTTGGGGATTCCTGGTGTGCATGGACGTGGCACCAATCTCGCCACCCAAGAAATGTCTGCCTTTTTCAGCAAATGGGCGGTGAGCACCATGCGTCTATCCTCCGCCCACTATCCACAATCCAATGGCTGTGGTCAAGGCAAGTTATTCTAATTTGGGTTTTTTCAGTGAGTGAAATAGTTGGTCCGAGTAAGAGAGGAAGGCCAGTTGTAAGATGGAGGGATATGGTGGTAGATGCATGAAAGAGATGCTGATAGATGGGGAGGGCTTCAACAAGCAAGGCAAGGAGGGAGTGTTTGGATAGATAGTGGTGGAGGCTCTTCTATCATGGCTAAGTGAATGAGGCTCAGATACTATAGATAGATATACAGATAGAGAATGTTACATGCTTTCTCTTCAAAGGTTTGTTGCCATTGCAGGTTGTGGAAGATGTGGGAGCCATGTTTAGTCCGTCAAAATCACAATGTATAAAAATCAGGTGAACTATGATAAGTGAGTCCATATACTGAAAATGTTGGATTGAGGTGGAGAGTTTCCTTCCTCTCCACCTGACTCACCTCACCACTACAACACTTACAGTGCCGCGTTGGAAGGTTTCACCACACACGCCTAAATATTTGGACTGTAATATTTTGGATTAGCCCTTATTTTCAAAATTTTGTATATTGTTTTTTGGATTATAGGAACTTTACTATACTTGCAAGGAGGTAAACACTGCACTCAATGCTTTACAAGGGACTGCAATAAGCAATAAGATAGTGTGGCCATAAAATCAAACTGGGTTGTAATTTTACAAAATTTGAAGCACTGCTCTAGAACATTTCACATCAAACACAATGTAATGCATTTTTAATGTTCAAATAAAATACGGTAAATTTGATAGCAATGAAAATTATGGCTGACAAAGTATTTTTATGTCAAAGAAAAATGTAATGTGACAAAGGAGAGAAATATACATGGTACAGCACATGTGAAAAAGAATGAGGTTTTCACAAATGTTCTATGAAGCTCATAGTATGCTATACAAAAATATAAAATACTCTTGTGCTTAGCACATATTTCTCTACTAAGATATTTAAATTGTTTCTACCTGATAATGACGGGATTGATAAGATGTTGATTACTGCCCTTAAATTGAGTGTCCTCTCAGGTTGATAGAAGGAACATTGTAAGTCCATCATCCTCTAGTTAAAAATAATGCAATTAAGAGGCTGTTTACACTATGAAGATAAGACGAGTCACGTTTAAGATATAATGCTTGACAAAGTAAGTACTGGAGGGACACTGCACACCTGCCTGTCTGTACAAGGAATACTTAAGTAATGTTTTATTGACAGAACACTTCACCTTCACCCTCACCTCGAGGCACCACACTCTTACAACTGACCCATCACAGACCAATGGCGACCAAACAGAACCCACAAACCTGACCAACCTGCTGCTCACAATCACATCACATTTACTTATCACCACTTCTTAGTCCAAACTACTACTGCATACTGATATATCTTAGCAAACACACTTTTTGAGCATATGTATTTGTATTATGTTCATGTGTGTGTGTGTGTGTGTGTATTTACCTAGTTGTAGTATACAGGACCTGAGCTACACTCGTGTGGTCTCGTCTCTGTATCTATATTTGTTCAGTTTTTCCTTCAGTTGTTGTACATTCTTTGCATTCTGTACATTTTGTGTCGTTTAGGCAAATTCCTTTTTGCAGTTTTATTGTGTCCCCTTAATTATCAAGCCTCTTTTTCTTCTCAATATTAAATCTTTTCTACCTGCTTCCACCAAGTTGTTCATCAATTTATAAACAATTATACCTCTATAATTCGATCTATTTTTTTTGGGGGGGAAGACCTGGGTCGAATTAGCCGAAAGTCTGAATCACCCAATCACTACTTGTTACCCCTCCACACAGTAAGAACTCATTAAAACATGCCACAACAGCACAGATTGTAATACTTGTACTCACCAAAACATGGCTGATACTTAAGTCTTAAAATGCGATACATATTATACTCTGTCAAGGCGAGTCTGTCAATAACAAAGTTCACGACATGGTAACAGCTTGGTCTCATCACGGCATCTGATTAGCTGATGCACTTCAAAGATTCAAACGTGGAGTGCATCAGCCAATCAGATACTGTGTTGAGACGAGGCTGTTGCCATACCGTGAACATTGTTATCCACAGACTCGACTGGACAAAGGTATTATGGAAATTTGTTGAAAAATTCGAACTCGGTCTAAAACAGGTCGAATTATCAGAAATTTGAATCATGGAGGTTTTAATGTATTGTAATTAAGTCTCCTTTATGTGTGTGTGTGTGTGTGTGTTTTGTGTGTTTTATGTGTGTGTGTGTGTGTGTGGTGTGTGTGTGTGTGTGGTGTGTGTGTGTGTGTGTGTACATGAGTGTTTGTTGCATGAATCTTTGAATCCTGTGTGATACTTTGAGCCTAATACATAATAATCAAGCATAAAGACAATATATAAGCAATCATTAAATTTTATGAAGGAAAATTAAATATGTAGGATAAAGGTTATTTGTATCGTGTACACAATCTGATTTCAAACAAAATGAGTTTTCTTTTTAATGCCTCACTTTACATACCTGATATCAAACTTGTAGTGAACCAGGAGACAACGTGGAAAAGTGGAGTCAGGAGGATGAGTCACTGATCCACCTACACCTACACCTGCTCACCTCACCTACTCCTGCACACAACCAACACTCTCTCTAATAGGAGTAAATGCTTTTCACTAATATATGATAACTGTACTTCTTGTGCCAAAAGATAAAATGCACTAAGAACTTAACTTATAAAATATTTACACTGTAAAAATATCCCTCTGTCAACATGGTGCAGTGCATTAAGCAACTGTTACAATAATTCATTTAATAATATATATATATATGTGTGTGTGTGTGTGTACAGTTGTAGTATACAGAGCCTGAGCTACACTTGTGGTCCTGTCTCTATATCTATATTTGTCCAATGTTTCCTTTAGTTTTTGTACATTCTTTGCCATTATCACCTCTTCCTTCAGTCCATTCCAAGTATCTCTGGAGAAAGCCAAACTTTTTCATGTCGTTTTGGCAAATTCCTTTTCGCAATTTTGTTTTGTCCCTTCAAATATCTACCCTCTCCAATTATTCTCAAAATTAGATTTTTTCTTGTGTTTCCTCCAACTTGAATGTTGTAATTAAGTCTCCTCTTTCTCCTCTCTTTTCAAGTGTTGTCAATTTCATTCATTTTAATCTTTCCTCTTATGTTAGATCTTACAAATGAGGCAACATCTTAGGTGGTGTTCTCTGTATTCTTTATAATTTTGTCACATACTTTTTCTTGTGAGGGAACCTTGTTACTTCTGCTTATTTCTGTTTTGGTCTAATCATCAAAGAAATTTTTTGTCATCATATCTTTATCTAGGAAGTGAAAAGTCATCTGTATGTTCCTTAGCATCATGAATGTCACCAAACATTTTATCAATATGTTTCTGTGATGATAAGTTGTCCTGTATTATCATTCACAAATCTTTCTCTTCTTTTTCTATTGATATGATATTGTGTCCTAACTTATACGTCCATGTAGGTCTCATTTCACTCTCCCCAATTCCAATACATGGCATTTTTATGCATCAAATTCTATTTCCCAAGTCTTGCTCACAATCATGTATCTTGTTTGAATTTTTTTGCAACTTGATGCAATCCTAGTTGTTTCTTATCATCCTTAGTTATTTCACATCATCTGCAAACAGACTTATGTGACTGCTTAACTCCTTCTGTCAAGTCATTTATATATATATATATATATATATATATATATATATATATATATATATATATATATATAATATATATATTAAAAACATTCTTGGTGTGTGTTTGAGTGTATGTGTGTGTGTAATTCACCATGGTCTGGAGGATCACATGCTGGACACATGATCGTCAGTCATTACCCTCCTTGAAAGAGCTCAGAGCTCAGAGACGGATCTATGGGTAAGGCTGAGTTCTCTCACACACACACCCCCGCATCCCCTTGCTCAAGGGGACAGTAACCATGACCTGGCAGTGAAAAATCCTTAGCCACCTGAGCAAGGTTTGAACCCACACCTTGCTGGATGACAGGTAGAGCCTATAAACACTGAATCACGGGAGCAGTGTGTATGTGTGTGTGTCTCTCCCTCTCTCTTCCCTCTCCTGTGGTGGGATTGATATCACAAGTGAGTACACAGCTGCCAACCACAACACCGACCTTGGGGGTGAAACAGGTGTACGTTGTTATACAACTCAAGGGAAACCTTTCTGACATGGCTGGAGCCTCTGTCACTTTGTAACCGTTGCACTACCCAGTTGTGTGCATCATTTAAAACTACCATGTTGATTTGAGTTCCTCTTTATGGAACAGATACTTGGATTGATGGTGCTTTGGCACTATATTGTAATATACAACACAATATTTACATAGGAGATTTTTATCATAAAACTTAATATGAGTCAAGAATGCCTAAGTCATAGGCAACTATATCTATACTCTGATTACGGAATATAGAATTTATACATCTTATATACAACTTTTCACACGGAATATTAAATATACATCTACATTTCTTTACATACACAACACACTGAAATACTTATGAAGTGATCAATTTGAATGCAAGATATGGTGTCTAACATAGACAATAATGATATATAAATATATATACATATATATATTTATATAAATACAGAGAGAGAGAGAGAGAGAGAGAGAGAGAGAGAGAGAGAGAGAGAGAGAGAGAGAGAGAGAGAGAGAGAAAAGAAAAAAAATTGACACATGGAAAAGCAGTGAGAAGCAGAAAGACTAAATGACAGACAGACAGAAACAGAAAGGAGAGGAAGGAACATTGGGTTTCATTACAGGTCAGTGCTTACATCTATCTCTAATGTCTGTGAAAATCTTGACCAGGCTATTAAGACCTAACAGAATCCCTTCATCTGGGCCGCTGTACAGCTTGGAGTCCCCCATACCTTTGTGGGTCGCATGGGCAAAATCTATGAGGCGGATATCAATGGGTGGCCGGTGATTCCTATTCCTTTGCTGCCTCCCCTTTGATTTAGACGCAGCATCAGTGTCACACCGGCTCACCTGTTCCCGAGAAGCCTTCCCTCCTGCTGTGCTTGTAACCTCATGAATGTACGTTGAATGAGTCACTTTAATGGCAGTTATGCAGGAGTCTTTGGGTGACCACTTGTGTTGAGGTAAGCTGGAGCCTTCACCTTGCTGCTCAGGCCACCGGGATAATCTAGTGGTGTCTAAAGGCTCTCTCTTTCTTTCAGTTTTACAGTCGGGTTGATTCAAGGTTGACTCATATGGATCAAATCCATCATAAAGAATTAATAAAGATGAAGTAAAAAATCTTACAGAGTCTAGTTTTGATATTATAGAACTAAGTTCCTCTAATCTTGATATAATGGTGTCAGCAATGTCAAGACGAAGTCCTCGCCCGTTGTGGAGGAAATGTCGAAGAGTCTCCTTGAAACCTTCCTGTGACAGCTTCTGGCCATAATATTTGTTCTTGCAGTGGTATCCTTTCTCCTCTTTGTTGTACACCTGGCAAGGATATAAGGATACAGACTGCTCACCATACACCAACTCACTAACTAAACAAACTCAAATAAAAAAAGTAAATAGTTAGTATTTCTATTTAAAGATAAATATTATCTTAAAATGCTCCCAATACGCCCAAACCATCTCAAAAAATACAGAGGTTGTTCAGTCATGTTGAGATGTTCTAATACAGAATACAGAGAAGGGGCTTCCCAGACCCCTCACTCCATCTCTTTTTGTTGCCTTTTACGATGAGCAGGGAAGACGGTGGTAGTATTGTGACCTCTTAAATAATATGCTTTGTGCAGTTAAACCCTTCATCTCCCCTCAGTCAGACCCATGTCACAAGAATACACACCTTCCCCACCAACACTTTGTATGCCTTGTAACACCACCATCTCTGTACACCACAGTATTCTTCTTCAACTTGTTACATTACTACCTGAGCTGCAGCCTTTCCTCGCTTAACTCATCCATCCCAACACACACCCTTAATCATATCCTTACACAATCACCACATTTTTACTTAGATAATATAATTTCCTTCCTGCAACAACCCCACATCAATGATTTTTGAAGTATGTGATTGGTCAATGCATGTATAATAATAAAACATCCAGTATATGTCTCATCGTTCTCAACATATTCAAGAGAGAACGTAAAATTTTGAGGCCTCACTATAAAAAATCTAAAAACCTACGCCAAATAACAGGCAAGAGGCAAATAAATCCTGTCTCTGTAAAGCCTCCTGGTGCCAACGGTTTGTGATATAGAAAAAGAAAAAAAAAAGAAAAAAGAAAAGAAAAATGTGCTAAGTTGTCATAATCTTTCCAAGTGAACTAATCAAGAAGACAGAAGTGTTAGTTTAGGTACCTGCATCCCTGCCAGTCTGACGCCGAGGGTGACGGTGGTGGTGTTGGCGGCCTTGGCTGTCTGACTCTTCCGTTTACTTTCCGGAGCATCATCACCGTACTGTCTGGTGCCCATCTTCAGGTCCAACACACACGGGTACCTGAACTTGTGAGTCAGGTTCTCCAGCATGATGCATTCTGAAAAGGGATTCAATTAATAAGTTCAATTGTCAAGGTGGCATCAGGTGACTAAAGGTGACCTGCGTACACATGGAACCTGCCTTTCAAAATTACTGCCTTACTACACTTCATCATGAGTGTTGGTATATCCACACCTTGTTTGCTCTACTCTACAACACAATCAACTAACCTACGACATTGGAGGAATCAGACTTTTGTTTGAGTTTGTGAAGTGTTGTTTGGTGGCACTGTTGCAGCCAAGGATTGTGTGAGTCAGGAGGGAGGGCCGCCAAGGCAGTGGTGGTGGTGGTAGTGGTGGTGGTGGTGGTGGTGGAGGTGAGGTTTGTGGAGTCCTGTGGGCCACAAGGAGACTCTTCCTCGCCTTCACTCTCTAGTTCTACAGTACTTGAGCTCAACTCACGTAGGCACCTGGAAAAAAAGAAAAAAAATTTATCCTACGAAATACAGAACCTCAGAATTTCATGAATCTGATGTGGAAATAAAAAAAATGTTAGTTGATGATGAATTACAGTCAATGAAGCAACTGAAAAGACAAAAAATAAGCTGTCTAACTTAATAAATATAGAACAAACCTATACATTGTTTTATAACCATCCCACCCAGCAACACACCATCACAAGGCAGTCCAATGATCCTTCCACCTGTGCAAACGTGGGAGACAAGTTACATGTATATAACAAAACTATAATGAACTCTAACACACTACCACACGTTACTCACCCATGCTGGTGCGGCCCTTGAGTGTTCCTTGAGGCCAGCATGTGTTTGTTGGGCAGGGCGGCCAAGGTAAGGCCATCCTGAGCCTCCTGCAGAACCACCTGTAGTGTGCCATGGAACTCTGGGGTGTACTGTCTCATTTCAGGCGGGAGGGTACGGTAAAACTTGTACTCCCGCCCGATGAGTGGTTTGCACACCGTCACATCGTCCAACACAAACATAGACGAGTGCCCACTAACTTGATGCACCAGAGGCTCCAGCTGAAAACAATACCATCACATTATCATACAAAAACATACATTATTTAGCCTTATACAGACACAGAGGTAGGAAGTTTTGTTAGTGTAGCCTAATCCCGTTTCTTGAGGTTATTATAAACATGATAATAAAAAATAATTTGCAATGAGTCTATTTTTTGTCATAAGTGTAGTAGTTAATTGTGTTCCCGCCCACCTGTATGAGGTCCTCTTTGTCCGCGTCATGGTTCATGGTCCCGAGGGTCATCTAGGTGGCCTCTGGGGTTCCTCACAACACTGCAACACAATGAGTCCATCTTAATTAACAACCCTAACACAATGCAACACAATGAGTCAACCTTAATTAACAACACTAACACAATGTTCACCACCACTGCCACACCATTCCTTAACCTGAGGTGCTGTAATATACTTCTGAGGTGCTATGAATGGAGTTTAACTAAGTGTAATGCAAAGTTAGGTTAGGTCAATTCAGGAAGGGAGTTATTAGTATGCAGTCTATCTATTGGTTGTAATTATTAATGCCATCTTTGTATTGCTAAGTCTTCTTTTTTTTTATAGCAAAGTCATCAACACCTGGTATAAATTAAGTTGTAAAGGGTTAAAATATAGTAAATGTTAACTTAACTCTGGAACTCTCTACCTCAATCTGTATTTCCACCTTCCTTCCTTCCACTTGAACTCATTTAAGAGAGGAGTATCGAGACACTTGTAACCATAATTTGGCATAACTTTTTGGGTTACTCTTTTTATATTTATGGAATCGGCAATACAAGTGAGCCTTTTTTAATGTGCTATAAAGCCCTTGGCCGGTTTTCCATTGGCACAAAAAAAAAATATTGAAAAAATGTTAAGTTATCATTCTGTTTTGAAGTGTTATCCTCCACTACATAAATGGGATAACATGGAGATAAGGTTAGCCTACTAATTTTGAGGTTAGGACTATTTTGCTTTAACAAATTTTCGGAAGTTGATATATATTGCATGATATTCTGCAACCTTAATTCTATCTGACATGTAAGTATTAACCTCTGGAGAAGACGCTAATGTTATCTAAATATTACTCCATAAATGCTGTGTTTCAACTTTCCTTTCCGTAACAAGTGTCAGGTAATGAAGATATTATTACTATGATATTACTTCACAGCTTTGCATCATCATTACTGCCGTCACCTTACAAATATATATTATGTGTTTCCTTATCACACAGCAGCAGTATGGGTTTTATTTAAATATGTCTAAATTTTCTATAAAAAATTTTTAAAAAATAAAAAAAATAAAAAATAGTTGGTTTGTAATTGTAAAAGTTATTTCAAATTACAAATGACCCGTGGAAATTTTGCATTCTAGTAAACATTTATAACCAGTCCAAAAATGTCATTGAATACTAAAAAAAAATCATAATTCAATATACACGTCCAGAGTAGGAAAACTAAGTTGAGGTGTGTAATAATAGTAGGAATATTTAGCACTGACCTGAATCACCTACTTAGACTTAACAACCAAGATAAGTATAAACATTATTAATAACATCATACAACATTCTTGAAGCCTCTCCATCTCTACCATGACTCCTAATACTACTACTTCACAGGGGAAAAGGAAATATACTAAGCATACATGATGGATATATAACACGAATATTATTAGTATTGGACCTGAGTTAAGTTAAGTGTTTAATATAAGGTTATACACCCTCTACATCTCTACAATGACTCCTACTACTACTACTTCACAGGGGAAAAGGTAATATATCAAGCATACATGATGGATTTATATTATAACACACGAGTATTAGTAGTGATGAGTTGGTGTTTAATATAACCTTATACAGCCTCCCTGCCTTCCCTTCGTGTCCTTCCTGTATTGCCTCTCGTCCCCAGCTCAC
>JAPQNM010000044.1:24282095-24307095 GCA_029783475.1 Metacarcinus magister | reverse complement strand
CCTGATCTCTTCGTCCTCTCTGTCCTGCTCGTTGTTATGCCTTGTGTGGCTTCAACAGTGACTCGTGGGTGCAAAGACACGAGGTCTCACACTCTCTCTCCTCACTGTGTGTTCGCCTCTGTGCTTGTTCGCTGTCGATAATATCTATTTATGTATTTGTCAATTTATGGGAATGACGTAATGGGAACCTGGGTAATGTTCCCCGTAGAGTTGAACATAGTTGAGCATATGTGTTATTTTTGTTATTATTATTATTATTATCATTACTATTATTATTATTATTATTATTATTATTATTATTATTATTATTATTATTATTATTATTAAGCAGTACGGTCTTTTGTGGGCCACGCGAGGTCAAATTTGGGACAGGAAAATTTAAGTTAGGTCTGACATCACTGTTTATACAAGAGAGGAGCGGCGTCTCGGCCTCCGCACACGTGTCACACTATCTGGCGTCCCATTGTGTGTGTGTGTGTGTGTGTGTGTGTGTGTGTGTGTGTGTGTGTGTGTGTGTGTGTGTGTGTGATGCAGCGGATGAAGTGAAAATTATTCTTGCAAAATCGTGAAACCAAGCAACAACAACAACAAAACACACACACACACACACACACACACACACACACACACACACACACACACACACACATTCCTAAACAAATATTCGATCAGCTGCCTCGTCCTTGCTTCACTGGGAAGAGCATTAAGATGAATGAATAAGTATAAATAAATAATGAGGCAACTAATACACCTGAACCCTTAGCTGTCAAGTGTGGAAGCGTTACTAAGTGCGAATTAATGAGTATAATTAATCTCTCCCGTGTCAGGAAGGTTCACGGGTATAAAGGCTACATGGCGCAGTGAGTAGGCAGCGGGCACGTCCAGATGTATATAGTGTGTGTTCTCCTACGTGACTGTACTCTCTCCTCCTGAGTACTCTTCAATTCTGCACCGCATGGTTTTCTGGCTCTGTTCCCTCTTCATAAATATAGCGTCGCCTCGGTGGTGTGTTAGTTTTTTTTGTGCTCACAGATCCCGTCTCCCTCCCCAGACAGGCTGCCTCACAAGGGGAGGGGGGGGGGTAGGGGTCATTCATCTCGACAGGAGGGAAAATGTGTTGTACAGCCGTGGTAGTGGCGGAGGGAGGAAGGAAGGACACAAGTTTGGCCGCGGGTTTGTAGACTATTTTCGTCTTACTCGGAGACAAAGTAGCGAGGATGCCTAAGAGGAGAGGAAGGTGGTGGCGGGGGAGGTGATGCCATTATTAGTAAGGTGATGATGGTTGGCAGGTCAGGTCAGGTCAGGTCAGGTCAGAGCAGGCCATCCCGGGAAGGGGACAGGGTGGTGAGTGCAATACGTGGGGTCACTTCAGTCAGTGTGGGGGGAACTAAACACGTCTGGGATGCACATATTTCAAGATGTCACCACTGCTTGATATACTGTTGCTCCTGTCCTCAATACTTCGTGTGTGTGTGTGTGTGTGTGTGTGTCGTCCTTTAATATGTGTGCAGGCTAAACAAAGTTATGAGGGTTCCTTGACGAGGTGTGGCAGACTGCTCTTACATTCGTCTATATCCTTACCACTACGGAACTCAATATCACGTTTGTTTGCCTTTACCTTCGCCTCTAATCGTGTGAAGAGCGGCGTCTGTGATAGGGTGACAGGTGTGCTGATTCCATGGACGTCAGGACTCTGTAGAAGGGCGGCCCTAGCCTGGTGGTGACGTTAGTGGTGATTACGTGAAGGTGAACATTCTATATTTAGAAACAATATATAAGGTGACCTCCAGGACAGACATTAAGAACATAGAGGAGAAGGAAAACTTATTGTTAATAGTGTTTCTATTTTGAATAAATGTGCAATACATTAAAAAGTATGAACCCCGTGACAATAGTAGACATAAAGGCTGATGATGATGATGAAACATAAAAGAAGAATTATACTATTACGTTATACTCCTTAGTCCTACAGATCACAGTAGAAAACCCGTTCGTCATTATCGTACAATTTTTTAAAGAATTAATTTTCATTGCATCCGTATTTTTCCTTGTTGTGTTCATTCCAAGCCAGATAATACAAGCTAGTAAAGGTGTGTGTAACACTAACTTGACCTTGGAAGTGTTCTGCGGCAGAACAACACCCTGAAGGACACACCTTGGCACTGAGTGATGCCAGACACACTCATCTCAGGGAGGAAAGTTTAGTGTCACATTGGCAGGATAACTTGTAACCTTCATATGTTGTGTGTGTGTGTGTGTGTGTGTGTGTGTGTGTGTGTGTGTGTGTGTGTGTGTGTGTGTGTGTGTGTGTGTGTGTGTGTGTGTGTGTGTGTGTGTGTGTGTGTGTAATTCATCCATGGTCTTGAGGATCACGTGCTGTACTCGTCATCGCCACACATTTTCCTCCCTGAGAGAGGTTCGAGTTCCTACAGGTGAGGCGTGTGACCTCACCCACCCCACACCCCGGGAAGAGCCGCCTCTAACACCTCTAATGAACGGCTTCAGGAAGGGACGTGGATCAGCGGACAAGGAAGGCTAAACACACAACAAGAAACAAGGACAGCACGGCGGTTCACGTGAGAGAGGTGTGCTAGACAGGTTGTGGTGCAGCTCACGTGCACACAACCAACCAACATAATGCATCCACCGAGCGTGTGGGATACAGGCCATCACGTAATGTTGTACTAGTACTGTACACCCATACTGTCCGGAGACACCCTGGCTCCTAACACACCTGAGACTCATCCTGTTGTGTAGGATTCATTATGGCAAACCATCAATGACAGTTATCTTCACCGAATGAAAGAAGTCTCTTGAGAACCTCTTGGTTTGGCTGTTGAATATCTTAGCGTCATGACCGAGAAAGGAAACGAACCATTGTGAGCACCAATGAGGTGATCGTTGTGCCTGGAGGTAGTGATAACCAGGACTGCAACCCTCACTCCCTCCCTCCCTCATTCCCTCCCTCCCTTCATGCCAGTCCTCCACACTCCAATTGAACTGTCTCTTGACAATCTCAGCAAAACAAATACCTCCTTGAATAAATAGAATAAGATGACAAGCCAAAAGAGCAAAAATAAACCCATAAAATGTTAGCGTCTCCTGTCCGGCGGTAGGTGGTCAGTGTGAGTCGAGCGGCAAGATTGTTCACCGTCCTCCACCACTCCCACCTCCTCCTTCCCATGCAACTGATATCATGCAGCGACCTTGGGAGACAGTTTCTTACATAAATAAAGATCAAAATGTTAATAGCTCACACTAATACCCTGGGCTTTGTATCCTGCGCTGAAATTAGTGCTGCTGCTGCTGCATTCCACCTTCAATCACCACGCCTACTCCTCGACGGAAACACCTGCTCCTCCACCACCTGAATCTCGTCAAGGAACACCAACAACGCTTCAGCCTCGCTTCGCCTGCACCACCACTAACCTTGACTCCGTTCCCGCGAGAATCACCCAAGTGTCTGGAAACGTTCATCACCACTGACGAGACGTTTCATCTTACCTTACTAACATACTATTAGTGTGTTAATTTTTTTTTCTCTCTCTCTCTCTCTCTCTCTCTCTCTCTCTCTCTCTCTCTCTCTCTCTCTCTCTCTCTCTCTCTCTCTCTCTCTCTCTCTCTCTCTCTCTCTCTCTCTCTCTCTCTCTCTCTCTCTCTCTCGTTTTGTGTATTTACTTTATTTTCCTCCTCCATTTTATATTCGTCCTCCCCTTGTCGGTCAGAATTCCCTTCCCATCCCCCTGCCAGAGTTTCATGGAGGGGGGGTGGGGCGGGGGGGAGTGTGCACGAGGGCAGGGGTGTAGGGGGGCAAGGGGTGAGGGGTGGCAGGGTATTGGCAGAGGACAGCGAGGACAGGTGGAGAAGCATGCCCCTCCCACCTCATTAAAGCCTTTGTCCCTATCCTCCCACTGCCTTTCTTTCTTTCTTTCCCTGCAGCCCCTTAACATGCTTTATGGACGTACACGTACCTACCTACCTACCACCCTACCTACCTACCTACCTACTCCTAACTAACTAGCAGTCTATTTATTCCTCCCTCCTTTCATTCCTCCCTCCTTCCCTTCACTCGTTTCCCCTCTCAGCTAAAGAGGTCGTCTTTTGATCTTTAAACTACTAACTTTATCCTTGCTCATGCACCACGGTACCACCCACCCACCCACCTCCCCAGGCAAAATCATATCCATAAATACGCTCTCACACACACACACACACACACACACACACACACACACACACACACACACACACACACACACACACACTCTAAAGGCAACCGTTAGCATTATAAAAAAGTATACTCTCAAACGGTAAATGACGCAGCCTCGCCCAGTAGCTGCAGGCAACCAGTAATCCATAGGCAGCTTGCAGTAGTGAGCAAGAGGGAGGCAGGGAGGGAGAGAGGGAGGGCGTGACTGGGATAGTTTCAGGAGCCACGGAAACCTATAATTATTTGTCAGTTAATTGAATGACGTGAGGCAGAGATATTGTAACACACACACACACACACACACACATACACACACACACACACACACACCTACCCTGTTTTCACGCGTGGATGAGACTGGAATAAACATGATAAGTCGATCACTGTGTACGCGTGCGGGTCTCTCTCTCTCTCTCTCTCTCTCTCTCTCTCTCTCTCTCTCTCTCTCTCTCTCTCTCTCCTCGCAGTAACCTCAATAATATATACGCGGCTGGTATTCAGAATGAGTTGTTAGCGCAGTTTGCATGGCTTGGTCCCCCGTGCCAGCAATGTAAGGTATTATTGATTTGTAGCACCGATAGAATTTATCTTAGATGATGAAAAACCAATAAATCTTGATAATCATAGAACAATATATGTGTTCGTTACGTCTCCGTCTCCTTCGCAACACCCCCACCACACCCCAACACGGGCTATAAAAAAAAAAAATAAATAAATAAAAAAAAAAACCTTCACTAATAACGCACCCTTGTTTCTGGGCTTGAGACACATTCTGAAGGGAAGGAGAACAAAGTAGAATGGGCTCGGAGTAGAGTATATATCATGTCAACTGAAGAGGAATGGGACAGCGACAACAGCAATGGGGTAGCAGTATAAAGGAGAGGAAGGAAGACTGAATAGCAGGACTGGAAGGAAGGAAGGAAGGAAATGTTGTCTAATAATATGATACAAGTCAGGGAATCAATAGTTAGATATTACCTGTAACACCTATGTCCAGAATATATCAGGTGACAAGGAGGGTTAAGGGGGGGGGGTCCAAGCAGGTGTCATAAAGGTGGGGGGGGAGGGGGTGGCAGCCAGGTAAGTTAATTAAGGAGGTGTCACATTACAGGACAGGTGGTGAGAGGGTGTGATGTGTTAATGTTTTGGTGGGTTTATTTTAAAAGGTGTTAATGATCGTGTGTGTGTGTGTGTGTGTGTGTGTGTGTGTGTGTGTGTGTGTGTGTCCTCCCTTATTACTACTACTACTACTACCTTCCTGTACTCCCTTTCTCAGCCCCATCATAAGTTTTCAAGCCACACCTTAGCCTTCCTTCCCTCATCTTACATAACATCACATTCCTGCCCCGTGCACACTCTTTCCTAGCTCGTGGTAGCGGCATGGCGTCATTACGTAGTGGTGGACGGTCGTGGGGTGATATGTGACGTGGTATTATATGGTATGTTGGGTGTATAAACACATTCTCATCCTTGGCGTCAATGTGTGCTGTGGTATGATAATTGTGTGTGTGTTTTGTGTGGTGATGTGGTGAAGTGTGTTTTGCTATGGTTAAGTTTAGTAGTAGTAGTAGTAGTAGTAGTAGTAGTAGTAGTAGTAGTAGTAGTAGTAGTAGTAGTAGTAGTACATAAGTAGTAGTAACAACAACCACACACACACACATACATCGCAGCTCTCCCCTTCCTTCCTTGTCGATCCCTAACAAGAAACCAGGTGAGAGCAATGTCAATACAATACTATATAGCCTCTACTAGCCTCGCCTCGCCTCGCCCCGCCCCGCCCATCACACCGCCGTCCCCTCGTGGCTACAACGTTCTCCTACATAAACAAAGCTCACCCGCCTTCATTTGACCTTCTCACCAGCTGGGTTCACTAGTACACGCCCTCACTGACCTCACCTCAAACTAACGAAACCTAACTAAAAAAAAACATGTATGGAATATATGAACGACAGGGAGAGAGAGTGTGATAAATATAGAGGGGGAGATATACATATAGATAGAGTATATGGAAGAGCAGTGCATGAGTCTGAAATAGATGGTGTTGTTCCGCCTTTCTAGCCTACGTAGGTGAACTTTGACCTTCTATAGGCTTACCCTCGTGCAGGTCAAAGGTGAAGGTGGTAGTGGTCACCTACAGGTATAGACTCCTTGACATGCAGGTCATTGTGGTGGTCATCATCATCATCATCATCATTATCATTATTATTGTTATTATTATTATTATTATTATGAAAAACGAAGTGCATCAAGGGAAAGACGTGTATGTATGTATGTGTACGTACCATACACACACACACACACACACACACACAACACACACACACACACACACACACACATATACACAAACACAATGAATGCCAAATATTTTCCTCTCTCTCTCTCTCTCTCTCTCTCTCTCTCTCTCTCTCTCTCTCTCTCTCTCTCTCTCTCTCTCTCTCTCTCTCTCTCTCTCTCTTGCTTGCTGGTTAAAATATTTCCAAGCCGGACAGACTAATGCTACATGTGGGCGTGTGGAGTGTCGGCAAAAGGAGGAGGAGGAGGAGATGATGATGATGATGATGATGATGATGATGATGATGATGATGATGATGTTAAAGGAAGGAGGAGGAGAAGAGGGAGAGAGAAGGAGAAAGACACTTGGCTCTAGCTTAGCCATTTTGTGTTCACTTCTGTCCTATTACAGTTCCTTGTTCTCTTTTTTTCGTTCTCTCTCTCTCTCTCTCTCTCTCTCTCTCTCTCTCTCTCTCTCTCTCTCTCTCTCTCTCTCTCTCTCTCTCTCTCTCTCTCTCTCTCTCTCTCTCTCATGGTTTTCATCGTCAGCCTCACAACATATTATTATTCCTTTCCTTTATCCACCTCCTTTGGTAACTAATTCGTATTTCCTAATCGCTGTGAGAGAGAGAGAGAGAGAGAGAGAGAGAGAGAGAGAGAGAGAGAGAGAGAGAGAGAGAGAGAGAGAGAGAGAGAGAGAGAGAGAACATTGTTTCGTATCGGGTAAATAAGACATTGGATTGTTTATAAATTGTGTATAAACTCGTGTAAGTTATTGAGACACAAATCAAGGACTTATTTAGTGTCAGTCCTGTCTTGATCACTACCTTATTATTATTATTATTATTATTATTATTATTACTTATAGTCAGTCTGTTGATCACTATAATACCTTGCTTTGATCACAGCCTTCCTCACTATAGATGCACAGGAACAACAAAACAAAGACAAAACAAGACTGTGTACGTGTAAGAATGCGAGGCTTTAGATCACATCCACAGCGCCAAATATAATATCAAAGAATTAAAATAAAAAAAATAAATAAAATAAAAATACGATAATAGAATAATTTATGATTTTTTTTTCTTTCACTGTAGTGTTTTAGTGTTGCATGTGGTGTTCCCTCCTAGCTGGCAGGCATGGATGGATGGCACCGCATACACATCCTAGCACTGGTGACCAAATACCGAATTGCATCCATTTTTCCGCATCCGGTTTCAGCGTGCACTATATTTTGTAGGTGTGCTATTTCCGGACATTCCCTGAAAACACCACCACTGTGACCTCCACTGAAATATGTGAACCTTGACGCTAACAGACAGACAGATGGACGGGGCTTTTTATATCCTTTACATTTCACAGCATACAGCTTACTAGTGACTACAACCATACAACCATCATCACCAGCACCATATACTTCTACTAGGGTTGACGAAAGAGCGCTACCACTCTCACCAAGTAGCTGCCGTGACCCAGGATCGAACACGTAACCTGTAGGCCACGAGGCGAGCACTGCACCATTTAGCCACTAAGCCCCGATAAGGACAGTAATTGTTTGGTCATCAGTGAAAACTTTGCATGTTGAGCGAGGCGCGAACCTAACCTAATCCTGCTGAGTGACAGACCGAGACGTTACCACTGAGCTACCAAACAGTGTGTGTGTGTGTTTGTGTGTGTGTGTGTGTGTGTGTGTGTGTGTGTGTGTGTGTGTGTGTGTGTGTGTGTGTGTGTGTGTGTACCCTAGAGGTGTGTCGGGAAGGGCGTGGTTGGGTGGGAACGTTCCAGCATCTTTTTGTACCCCACGAAAACAGGAAAAATAAGTTAAAAGTACGTACTTCCCCATTCCTAATTTCCTTACCAAACAAGATAAAAATAAATAAATAAATAAATAACCTAGGAGTATGACATAACCATCTACTAATAACACTAACAAAAAGAGGACATCGGTTATCCTTCCATCGACCCTCTAAGTCTCATCCCTTCCCTTAGTATATCCTTTATTGAATGATCCTTTTGTGTACATTATCGTAGTAAAATGACTTAACATGGTGCTCAATTGTGATGGGTCGCTCTGTGCTCCCCTTTCCGCGGCAGCCAGGGAGGGTCAGTGACTTAGCCTCCCTTACAAGCCACACGCCGGGTCACCGAACTCACTTCCTCCCCGAGTAAGGCTGAGAAGGGCAGGTAGAGAGGAGGTGGGAGGGTGGCAGGCGAGGTGGGTTGTCATAATCGGGGGGAGAGAGAGAGAGAGAGAGAGAGAGAGAGAGAGAGAGAGAGAGAGAGAGAGAGAGAGAGAGAGAGAGAGAGAGAGAGAGAGAGAGAGAGAGAGTCATTGATTGTTCACGAGTGCTCAGAGCTGGAGCACTTGCCGGCACACACACACACACACACACACACACACACACACACACACAACACACACACACACACACACAGATGAGACCGTATCATCATCAATAACATTTTTCTTGGTTTTTATCCAAGCATCGACCTGATTTTCATTACCGTTACTCCTGAATATCTAAGGAAACCAAAAGTCAAAAATATGTTCTTACTTGACTAGAATTTCTTCCAAACCTTACACCACCTTAACTTTGAACATCCTCTTAGACTACCAACATGAACCACCTCAAAAGTAATCAGAAACCATTGTAGTACTTATTAACCCAACACCTAACCATGCATCAGATTCTACGCCACAAGAAAACAACAACACATCACATCACCACACCAACAAATGAAGGAAGGGAGAACGAATAAACCAGAACAAGAAATAAGTACTTAAAGAGACTAGCCATCTGTCACCCATTAGAAGGTCATCCATGCCCCACTACCTATAGGGTGACATCTGGTGTTTGGTCAAGTTCCTCCTCACTCACCCCCTCCCCTCCCTCCCTTACCCTCTCCCACCCCGCCTTGGCTCCACTCCGATAGCCTCAAAATAGTAGATCCTGACGTCAGTAGTTCTCCTTTCAGTGTCTTGGCGAAGGTGTTTTAAGCGAGGGTGGCATGAGTTGAGGGGGAGGGAAAGACGGAAGGGAGTGAATAGGGAGGTTGAAGAAGAAGTGGAGGAGCAAGAGTGGAGTGGAACAGGTGGAGGGATAACACATGGTATCCACCCCTCCACCTGGCAAGCCTCCTCATGATTGTGTCCCTTACTTATCTCCATCCGTCCCTCTCTCAAGCTTAAAGCAATACAACCACACACACACACACACACACACACACACACCCGCTTCGCCTGGGTTGGGATTAACTCCTTTCCCTTCCTGTCTCGCCCAGGCTAAGGTGTCTGTCATCAAGAATGTAATGCTCTTTTCCTCGCGCGTGCAACAACTGAAGGAGGACTGAGAAGCGAGAGGCAAGAGTTACGAAGCCTGTTTCAAGGACTGGTTCACACATTAATAAAAGTTCAAGCGAATACCTCAACCTAACTACGGAATTATACAACTACAAGATAAACGGTAGTAGGTGTTATACTGTTAATAAGCAGGTGAAATGTTGGGCCTTTCAAGTAAAAATGTTGTTACACCCAAGTGTTTGCTATGTCACAACCAGTCAGAAAGAAACAAACAGTAGGAAAGATAGCAATGGGAAGCATCAATAAGGACAGCAGCAGCAGCAGCCTAAGTGCAGGTCACGTCACGAGCTGAAGAGGAATGCCTTGTGCTACTTCTTTACAACCTTACAGTCGTTCGATGCCCCACGTCCTGACATCTTGTTTGGCAATGAGTTTTGTTAATTGCATAGTGAGTGTTGTTTTCCTTTCCCAAACTGGTGCCATGTCGTGACGTGTATGTTACGTGCAGAGCGAAGGGTGCACTATTAACTCTCAACATAGTGAACCTGTAAAACCTGCTGCTGGTGCGTGGAGACACATCTTGGAGCAAAGTAACAACATTCAACACACTCGACCTAGATACACCACATGGTCTGTCTACCCACTCCAATCTGATTCAGCTCAAGTCACGTCATATGGGGCTAAGAAATAATCAAAACTAATTGGGAAAAAGGGACACAAAAAGATGATGAAACAATATCCGGAACTGGGTAATTATAGATCATATAGTTCTGCTAGGGTTAACGAGACACCGCTGCGGCTGCCCCTCTCACCAAGAAGCTACCGTGAACCAGGATCGAACTTACATCCTTAAAGCCACGAGCCGACCACTGTACCCTAGAACCACCCGATCCCATTCTTATAAACATGCATTATTTCATTCCTTACAGACTTTTCCTGCTTTTTTTAGAGAGAGAGAGAAGACTGTTTGCATCATAAATTAGTCCAGCCATTTATAATAATCTAACATAATCATCACTGACACCACCACCACCACTCCTCCTCCTAAGAGTGTCACGAGTGCCACCCTCCCCCCCACGTGACCACACTCAAGGTGCCAAGGGTGCCAGGTGGCCGTCATTGATTTCACGTCATGGAGGGGACATACTTGTGCCTCCCTCGCCCGGAACCCCACGTGCATACCAGAAGGAACACTTTATAATGATTTGTTTATCGTTTCACCAGCCAGTCAATAGCCATCACCACCATAACTGTGGCCTCGACTCTATTCCAGCTGCTGCTCTCACTCTCACTCCCTCCCCCCCACGGCGTCTTGGTACATCTTTTTACAGCTTTTTGTCATGAATAAGAAAAATATAATAATTGCATTCGATTGAGCAAAGGAGAATTTTTGACGAGGAAGGAGCTACTGCACCAACACCACCACCACCACCACCAACCACAACAACAATAATAATGACTCATACTACTTGTGTAAAATCAGTTATATTGTCTGTCTGTCTGTGTGTCTGTTCATCCTTACTGGTTTTCATGACACATAATCTTGGACAATGTTCACGTTGCCAGGCAGTCTTTACCATGGATGAATGTATTTTCTATTATATTGTATATCAAAATGTCCAAGAAAAGTGTAATCCCTGAATGTATTAGCGAAAAATTTACACAGCACGGATTAAATAAATTGCAATGAATAAAATTTAATGTATTGCATATCGAAAGTTGCAAGAAAAGTATAGTGCCTGAATGTATTAGTGAAAAAATACAGTACGCATTAAATAAATTGTGATGAATATAAAAAAAAAGGGTGGGAGTGGAATATGCACACAACATTATCACATAGACGAGATGCATTTTGTAGAAACCAGGGTAGTCAAGACACTTTTTGTTTGCATGTACTAGTATGCACATTTTAGTATGCAATTGTGACCTAGGGGTTACAAATATGCTGTACCAATATGTTTTGTACTTGTAAACCAAATTGTCCAACTAATTACCCATAACCATTAATTACCTTCATTACCTCCTAGATAACTTAGCTGTACGGTACTTGCAATCAAAAAGCTGTTTACTACAAGTTATAAAGATAAATATGAATATGGATAATCAAGTTTTATACTGTACTTGTTTTATGAATTACTTGTATTATTCCTCTCACCACCTTCTCAACATCATTGATCCTAGACTTAACCTCCTCTAATGACATCAATAATAATAAGAAGAAGAAGTAGAAGAGATGAGGTATTTCAGTAGTTTTTCATGATTTACTGAATAACCAAATCATAGACAGCTAATAATAATCAACAAGGTGGATGAATCTCTAGGTAATTGGTGCATTAACTAACAGGTGATGGTGATGATGATGATGATGATGATGATGATGATGATGATGATTGCAGGTGTTGCTGGTGACGAGTAAGAAGGACCCTTGTGTGTGGCTGGTGCCTGGAGGAGGGATGGAGGCCGGGGAGGAGGCCATCACAGCTGCCCAACGTGAGGCATGGGAAGAAGCTGGCATCCAAGGTGTTATGAAGCGTTTCCTGGGACTGTTTGAGGTAAGGGAAGGGAGGGGCTGAGGGGGTCCAGGGTGGGGAATGGGTTAATGGGTGAATGGGTGGACTGCAAGGGTTCAGGTAAGGATAAGGCATGAAGGAGGGAGGGCTTAAGGGAGAGGTAGTGGGTGTAGGAGTAGCAGGGAAAGGAGGGTTAGGTTAGGTTAGGTTAGGTGGAAGGGAAGGGGGGGTGAGGGCGTGAGTGTGTTAGTCTTGTACCCTTATCTCGCCGTGTCTCTCGCCAGTCCTACCACCACTCTGGGACCAAGAAGCACCGCACAGCCGTCTTCGTGTTCGTGGTCACCAAGGAGCTCAAGGACTTCCCCGAGGCCAGACTGGGTGAGCACAGTGCCATGGCTTGAGGCGAGGCTGTTCCCTCCCTCATCAACATGCTCCGGGGCCAATTGAACTTATTGTCTTACTAATGATTATGTAGTTTCCTTCATTAGTGTGTACATGTCTACTTGAGTTCCATTATGAAGTGTTAATGTTGTCATAAGAAAGTATATATCTTTTTCATAATGTTAATGTTACTCATGGTTGAAAGTGAAAGCAGAATCATGAGGCAGATGTTAGGGAACAACATAGACTTGTGTCTGCAACACCCATGCATTAGCTTACATCTGTGATGGTTCGAAAGGATGAGAAGCTACTCAGTGTTGGAGTGAGGGGTCTGGGAAGCCCTTCTTCTGTATTCTCTCATACAAAAAGACAAGGCACAGAGGGGGAGAGGAGAATAAAGTCTCCCTGAACTCTAAATGCCTGGTCTAGGCTATCTTCTTTTAAGAGGGATATAAGCCAGGTATATAAATAGATAGATTATTATCTCCGTCAATGAAATTAAACAAGAGGTCATGTTTTCACTTTGTCTGTCTGTCTGTCATTATGTTAGCAACTTCCTGACAACACCATGTGTTGCAACCTCATGAAATTTTATCAAAATAACCCCCTTACCCTGAAGCTTGACTCCATTACATTTTGAAAGGTGAGCAAGAATTAAAAGGTGCCCATAGTAGTATTCCCATTGGGCGTTATCTTGGGCACCACCTCACCACACACAACCCCTAATTGGCCCACAACCTAAAACATTTCCAAAAGTTCACAAATCTGTCATAACACACCACACCTTCCCACAACATCACTAACATGTCCTCGTCCCCACAACATCCACTCCATTATTTCTTGACACTCACTTAGAACACCAAGCTGACGGCAGGACTTGCATTTCTCCCATCACTGTATCAAATCATTCCCTTCAATAAATCAAATAAAAACTTAAGTCCAGTGAACATGAACGTTAAAACATACAAGAATAATAATAACCTTTTGAACACAAGCTTGGTACACATCTAGGAACACTTCTTTCAAATGAGTGTAGCGAGCATAGTGGTCTTATCAGTTCCTCTCCACAGGTCGGCGAAGAAGGTGGTTCAGCCTGGAGGAAGCATTGTTACTACTCGCACGACACCGACCCCTACAGAGCACCTACCTACAGCTACTCATGATGTCTAAACTCAAGATGGCGGCTGTATCCTAGAGGGTGCCTGGTGGTGGGGTGGGGTGGGGTGGGGTGGGGTTAGGTTGGGCAGAAAGGGGTTCAGTGTTACCCAGGTGCTTAACAGAATGCATGTAGTCAAGTCCAATGTTGGGATCTGTGATATGTTTATTAGATCTGTGTCGTGATTTTGTGACGCGTGTTCTAAGAAAACTTCCCTCATTATGGAGTTATAATTAATAATATCCTCCTGCTTGAGATATGCATTCTAGATTTTTGTATGTTGATACTTTTTTGGTGAAAGAGAAATTACGTCAATGCTCCCCCAACCCCCTACCTGCCCCTACCTTTTTGTCCTCCACCAGCACAAAGAACGTGTGGTGTTAATATTTTGCTATTTTTGTTACACTATTAGAGTAGCTATAAAGAATGCGTTTGATATATATAAATATAAATATGTATGTTTATATATTATACATAGATACCGAGTGGTGTTATTTGAGGCGGACTGTTCTTGTAATTCTCTCATAAATCAAATTGTCAGACAAATATGTTAAGTTCAAAACAAATGGTAGAAAGAGAAAGCAGGCTTCCTCTCTACAGATGTCATAAAGTGTGTGTGTGTCTGTGTGTGTAAGAGAGAGAGAGAGAGAGAGAAAAAAAAAAAGAGATTAAGAAATGTATGAGACTTTCATTGGTGCTTATTATTATATTTTTATTGTGGTGACTGCAAGAATACCACCACCGTATTCCCTGCAGCTCATGAGGCAACCCAAGGGGACAGAATGAGGGGTCTGGGAAGCCCCTCCTCTGTATTCCATCCTACAAAAAGACAGGGTACAGAGTAGTAGAGGAGAGTCAAGTGAAGTCTCCCTCAACCCTAAATGCCTTGTCTTGGCTACCCTCTTTTAATGGGGATATAGGCCAGGTATATAGATACATTATTTTTATTTTATTTTTTTAAAGAGTACGATGCACGAAAGGTACTAACACTGATGTGAAGAGAAAGAAACATTGAGCAGCCCCACTGTTGACAAAGTGCTAGATTACAGACCGGTCTTACACCAGAAGGGAAGGGAAAGGAAGGGAAGGGAAGGGGTTGGATTAGTTTGTCTTCCATCTCTCCAGTTCATGTTAAATGGATACCTGCCTCCCATCAGTAAGTGAAGGGGTAACATTGTGATACGAGTCCTTACACGGGACTACCTCCACAACTTCCCTTATGTGATACCTTCCCCATGGCTCAAGGTTACACTAGGTTACACTAGGTCCGGTCCGGTGGGTGCTCACAGATGTCTCAGAATAATCGTGCGAAGGTGTGAGAATTCTCGTACCTCATTGTCAGCATTAAAATATTTTCCCGTATAAAGAAGTTTTCTGTTTCCCAAATAATGATGATCTTTATAGTATAGGTGCTACAACCATGACTTGTACTATTATTACAATCACTGTCATCTTTACAGTGACCAGCAGATGTAGGAACCACCAATTCAAGCACCACCACACATTACAAATATGAACAAAACATAACTCAACACAACAACAAAACACATGATTTAAAAACCAATAGAATAACACAATGCAGACAGCCCACAAAACAAACAGATCATTCCCACAACTGAGTCTGCTGTTTAAAGTGCAAACAAGATGACAAAGGTAAGGAGAAGAGTGAATGGAAAAAATTGGAAATAAGTAAAGGAAGTGGCGTTGGAAAGGCAAACTCAGCATGCAACACATTGCAAATGTTCCTCAAGGATTATTTGGACCACATTATTTCAACATGTCTGTTAAACCAAGGAGGAAGGTGTAGTAATAGAGGCCAACACACTTGGAAGTTAGGTTGTGAAAAAATAAAAAAAACAGTAGTAAGATGGAAGGATAAGGTGAAGGAGTATATGTACAAAGAGTTTTAGATAGAGGGAAGGAGTTGAACTAGCAAGGAGGGAGTGTGTGGATAGGGAGAGGTAGAGGCTGTTCTGCCGTGGCCATCCCCTTGAGGGACGTTCCTGGTGGTAACGAGGCATCAGAGACTATAGATAAATACACAGATATAGAGTATTGGTCTGCGACAACTCTCCGTACTATTGCCAAGCAGACTCTTCTTCAAGTACTTAGTTAGGCTTTGTTAAGGTGGTTCACAGTTGTTTTGATAAAATGTCAATGCACAGTAGCATGAAGCTCTGCCTAAGGGAATAAGGGTTGGAGATAGAGGGTAAAGGGCATCAAGTCTAGGCCTGGAAAAATATGCAACACTAATGGTCTGATGTGTGGTTCAGATCTTTTCATTGAGGACGGTAGTTGAACAAATGTTAAGAAAAGTTCATGCCACATTCATGGACTTTGAGAGAACATATGACACAATCTATAGGTGTTGGCGACAATTAAAAACAATTCCTGTGTGTTTGTGTTTGTTTGAAGGCGGGAATCACCTTGATGCACACACACGTCACCCGACCTTCCCTTGTACTGAACACCATTACATTACTCATCAGTCAGGGGTTAATGGTTGGGTTCAATAGCAAATGGATACAAGGTTCTCCATCCCAAGGTCAAACAACATGTAGGTAGTAGTCTTACCTGGTTGTCTACACACGGGTTTGGAGTCCTACATCTTGTCCATACAACTTCTGTGCTATCACCAGAAGTTAGTAATCCTGTAACTTGTTCACTGGTCAGCCGCTCCCTCTCCTCAGCAGAACTTGTGGCTGGCTGAGTCTTCTGAAACCAACAAGATCATTTACAGTTAATTGAACATTTTTCTCATTAGCTTTCCTGATGCATTGCAATTGAAAAACAAACATTAATTTTCAAACAAGCTTGGTATCAATGATCATATTTCCCATAGGATCAATATAGGACCTTAACTTTGGCAGAACATAATTTTATACACTTTTATTGCAGAACCAAATTAATAGAAATCAGGTGCAACATTTAGCATCTAGAGATCCGGCAAACAGACATGGAATAAATAAAAATGAACAAGATATAAATAATGATGTTCAGCTGTGCATTGCTTCTTTTTTTTCTTTCTCTCTCTAGTTCTTGTTTGTTCATTTTCTTATTTTCCTTCGTCTTCTTTCCTGTTGTCCTCCTCCTCCTCTCTAAGTCGTACATTTACAATAGCTGTCAATAATGATAATGAAGCACCGTGCATATACACATACAAAGGTGATCTTACCTGGTGGTGGTGGTGGTGGTGGTGGTGGTGATGGTGGTGGTGGTGGTGGTGGTGGTGGTGATGGTGGTGGTGGTGACAAAACCTTAACTTTCTTATCCTCCTTCACAGTATCTTTCATCCCTTTTCCTCTCTTGATATTCTTGATTCCACCTCCTCCTCAGCAATGGATTCAGACACTACACTAGCCAAGGATCATGTAGGTTTCTTATACACTCCACAACACAGTATGCCTAAAGAAAATGTAATTAATATTCATGTTCCCTTCATTGTTACACATATCACTCTCCCCTTCCATTGCCTTTCACAAAACAACCCAATACATTAACCCACAGCACTCCAGCAGCTACAAAATGCTTCACATACACACTAAAAAGGTGATGAAATAATACCCTTGAACTAGGAAACTGTAAAGCAAATAGTAGTGCTGCTAGGGTTAACAACACACTGCTGCCCCTCTCACCCAGAAGCTGCCGTGACCCAGGATCGAACCCACAACCTTTAGACCACAAGGCATTAAGCTTACCACCACAGAGCCATTGTTGATAAAGTAATATCATTAAACTTCAGCATAATTACCTGAACATAGTAGCAGTCTCTTGGAAGTCATTAAGGATTTCATAAGTATACCTTCAGGACACAATTCTCTCCCTTCTATTGGTAATCATTTTGACTTAAATCTTCACGTATAAATCTTCAATTTATTTTTCACTCAATACATATAATATTCATCTCAAAAAGCCATCCATTTTTACATCAATTAAAATGATGCATGTATGTTAACGCTAAAAACTGTCCTTCCATCTAAGTGAAAAAAGTAAAAATCTTGCTTTTAGTACATTTAGCTCAGATTATCAACCATATATATATATTGAACATCTTTTCAAAAGGTATATAACTAGTACAGTATAAGTTCAAGTCATGATTTACTTACAAGTACAAAATAAATACAAAAATAAATTTATTCCCATATAATACAACTTAAAAAAAAAAAACGTCATGTAAAATAGAAGCAGTACAAGTAGTATTCTATTCTATATTGCACTTGAGTATTGCATTTGAAGCCATTATTATTGTTATTTAATCTTCGGATCATTGTTTTCTTTGGCCTTGATGGTGTTGGGTGAGGAGGGTGACGGCCTACCATCCATCTTCTGATTCTTGTCTTCACTTTTCTTCTGCTCTGGATATCTAAAAAGTAAAATAAGTAAGTCACACTAAGTTTCATTTACACTAAGTTTTATTCACACTAAGTTTTATTCACACTAAGTTTTATTCACACTAAGTTTTATCACACTAAGTTTTATTCACACTAAGTTTTATTCACACTAAGTTTTATTCACACTAAGTTTCATTTACACTAAGTTTTATTCACACTAAGTTTTATTCACACTAAGTTTTATTCACACTAAGTTTTATTCACACTAAGTTTCATTCACACTAAGTTTTATTCACACTAAGTTTTATTCACACTAAGTTTTATTCACACTAAGTTTTATTCACACTAAGTTTTATTCACACTAAGTTTCATTCACACTAAGTTTTATTCACACTAAGTTTCATTTCATATCAGTCTGGATTAGATTATACAATATGTACCTTGACTTAATACTTAGATTTACTCATTTCTAGATTGAATGTAAAACACTTTTTTTTTTTACTATTTAACATCATTTATACAATTTAATGGATTTTTTCAACCAAGAATAAATAATTGCAGTTTCACGATGATTCTGATTCTGATTCCGACCTTTTTTTTTTTTTTATTTCCTAACCATGAATAACTATAATTAAAACCTGAATGTTACGTGAAAACACAAATCAATTAGGTAAAATTTGACATCTTCACCAAAATGCACCTGGGTATAAAATTGGCACAGCTTACAGGTAGGGGAGGCGGTGGTACAGTGGTCAGCGTTCGAGCATGGGAGCCTAGGGTTCCTGGTTTGAATCCCCGTTATAAGCTGACCACTTTTCAATATTTGATATCACCGCCGAGTGGCCAAAGACTACTCAAATTGCTGCCATACTGTCCTCAGACGGGACTTACAACGTTAATATGCATCTGAGGCTGTAGCAGTAATAAGCCTCACACGTTCTCAACATATTCAAGAGAACTTAATCATTCGAGGCGTCATTATAAAAATTCTAAAACCTACACCAAATAACAGGCGAGGCAAGTCTATCTGTGCCTCCATATGCTTACTGGTGCCAACGGTTAATGATATAGAAAGAAAAGAAAAGAAAAAAAAAGGGCAGCCGTACCTGTAAGTGCTCGCTTATAGATACGGCACGTGCCTAACTTTTGGGTATTAAATATATAAAACTTATATAACCGAACCTAACCGAACCAAACCAAACCATACCTAACCAAGCCTAACCTGATCTAACTTGAAAGATGCTTTACCAGGTAAATAATAAGGCACAGGCTGTAGGAATAGCGGATGACAACGCGGTACGACTGCCGTATCTCTAAGCACTTCGTATAAAATTTCTCAGACTGCATCAGGTAATGTAAAAATATAATCCTCAATTCTCAAGAGCATTCTGGTGAAGATGTAAAATAATAATACCCTCAATATCACCTCATGTCATTGGTAATTGTGGTAATTTGCTATATTCCACTTTTTTCAATATAATTTTCTTTTTCTTCTCATCTCCACTCACAACCACCACCACCTATTCTATATATATATATATATATATATATATATATATATATATATATATATATATATATATATATATATACACATTATTACTACTCATGCACATTGGTGTTGTGTTACATATTCACCTAATAAGTATAAACGGTGTTGTGTTATAAAGTCATCACCAATATATTACACGTGTTCACAGACAGACAGACAGGATGAAAATGTTTACAAACTCAACCTTGGTCTTGGCCTTGGTTAGGTATCATCATCAGCAGCAGCAGCATCAGAAGAAAAAAAGAGAGAGAGAGAGAGAGAGAGAGAGAGAGAGAGAGAGAGAGAGAGAGAGAGAGAGAGAGAGAGAGAGAGGGGGTGGAGGGTGAGAGAGAGAGATAGCTACACTAGTAGTACACTAGTATATATACTTTGGCTACACCTACTTATACTTATACTTACTTATACTTGTAGTACTGGTAACCTGCCACCAGGGCCACGGCGCCTGCTGCCACTACAAGTAAACTTTTATTATTCTTAGCCATCTTGTTAGTCTTGTCCAATATATTCTTATTATCCTCAGGCATGATGGATGGATTTTTAATGTTAGTGGAGCTGTGTGTGGGCGTGTCTGTGCGCGCGTCTTTGAGGTGCTGTGTGTGCGTAGCCTACGTGTGCCTGTGTGTGCGTCTGGCTCTCGTATGTCTGTTGAATCATTTGAATGTGTTTCCCACGCCTGTCCGTTATTTATTTATATTATTTTAAAACATTACAAATTTGTTTATACATACACATACAATATTACTAAATTATGTTAGTCTAGAAAACTGTTTTGAATTATAGAAATAATTAATGAATAAAATAAAATAAATGTATATATATTATAACTTTTCGTTTACTTATTCATTATGTTATATCTCAAAGCAATGCTATGCAGTAATATAAGTAAATGTGTATTAAGTATGTATATAGATGACTTCCTCTTAAAGACAGTTAATGGGCTTCATCTTGTGTCCTGGACTGTTACTACGTATAGAAAAAAATATAAATAGAATAATATTTTATCAGGATGTTTTTTTGTCTCTTTAAAAGAACAGCTTATCATACAGAAAAACCTGCTTAACAAATATCATTGCAATTTGAAGGATGTATAGTTTTTGTTCACATAATTTTTCATATATTTGTGGCCCGAGAATTTCCATCAAAATTGAGGTCGAGCAGGTTTTTGCAATATTACTACAAGAAATATTATTCCTACAGCATAAATGCATAGAGTCAAAGTTATATAATTTAATGACGTCCGTCTATCTAGTAATATCATCAGTTTTCCAATAATATATATAGTTTTGGAGAAAATGTAAGTTTTGTGCAAACAATATGTAATTTTTCCATTCGTACATCTTTAGTTACATTCCAGTTCCATTTCACTATACCTCAAAATAACGGACGTACCCTGGTCTTTATTTTCTTCTCTATGCTTTGTTTACGTAAATTTCATACTTTTCGAGTTAAGAAAATTGTGATTTCTGCCAAAAAAAATATATAAAGAGGTAGGGGAGAGCGGGGTAAGTTGAGCCACAGGCTTTCACTCATATTTGAAAAGCTGGACCAGAGAACTAACGCCATATATGGGGAAGCAATAACACTACTCCAACTCTCCCCACATTGTTTCAAGCCTAGCACCAGACGCTGAAGAACTGCCCCAAAAAACATTTGTTTCAGCTCTAAAAGTAAAAAACTATGAAACAGGTATGTGATAAGTTTATTCATATATTATTTAGATATTGCCTGACCTCTTAATTTCCATATATAGCATAACTTTAAGTGCATTTGCAGGGAATAAGTAATAAACCAAGGCATGCTGTTATCAGGTGATACGTGGACATATATTAGAAAGTTAAGGGTGGGGTAAGTTGAGCCACCATACTACTGATAAAATTGTGTATAAACTAGCCATGAAAAGATTATTTTCAAAGCCTAGCTGAGTATTAAATTTTAGAGTAACACTCAATATAATTGTTAAGCGTATTGAAAATATTTTAGGTATATAATTTATAGGCTATTTAAAAAAAACCTGATTTTTATACTATGTGGTTAAATTCATTACATTGCTTTTTCAGAATCATGCGCAACTATAAGAGGAAAATAGAACGAGGTAAAACACCATAAGATGTGTTTCAGTGAGAGTGTTTGAAGTGCAGCCAAGGTGGGACTTCAACATAGATCGTATGACTCTGAAACGTTACATTGATAAGCGGGATGAACATGAAGGAACTGCCTATACAGAAGTGTCCCTAAAACAAAGGATTTCCTCCTGACATGAAGAAGGATCTAGAAAACCATGTCAAATTACTGCCAGATATGTTCCATGGATTGACGGTAGAAAGGTGTTGTTTATTAGCATATGAGTTTGCCAAAATATATGCAATAAATACTTTATGTCATAATAGGTTTCCTTTATGTATTTCACAGCATGTAATAAACCTCTTTTATGCAACTAAACTTGTTTCTTTTGTTGTTTCATCATTTTCATAACTTAAAAAAAAAATAACCAAGCATGGAACAACTTGGCCCATGGGGTGGCTGAACTTACCCCATGTATGGGGTAAGTTGAACCATTTGAGATATTATTTTTGAGTGACCGGCATGACATTAGGAAAGGAGAAATAAAGCTGAAAGTGGCCTCAAGTATGCTCGAAAGATTGAATTTTCAGATGACATTTTAATTTGTATTCATTACACTTGTGTTTTAGAGATAACTTGCGCAAAGCGAAAAATGGCTCATCTTACCCTGCTCTCCCCTACCCTTGGATATTTCGTAAAAATTTCCACACCTCTGAATCGCATGAAAATTGGTACATAGGTGTTCTCAGGCATACTGAACATAAATCTGAACTTAGTTTTCTGATTACTATACAATTAAACCTTATTACACCTAATAAGAATAATGGAAATATATAATTATTTAACTTTACTGGGCAAAGTAATATGATACAAAATTGATCTCTCTCTCTCTCTCTCTCTCTCTCTCTCTCTCTCTCTCTCTCTCTCTCTCTCTCTCTCTCTCTCCTCTCTCTCTCTCTCTCTCTCTCTCTCTCTCTCTCTCTCTCTCTCTCTCTCTCTCTCTCTCCTCTCTCTCTCTCTCTCTCTCTCTCTCTCTCTCTCTCTCTCTCTCTCTCTCTCTCTCTCTCTCTCTCTCTCTCTCTCTCTCTCTCTCTCTCTCTCTCTCTCTCTCTCTCTCTCTCTCCTCTCTCTCTCTCTCTCTCTCTCTCTCTCTCTCTCTCTCTCTCTCTCTCTCTCTCTCTCTCTCTCTCTCTCTCTCTCTCCTCTCTCTCTCTCTCTCTCTCTCTCTCTCTCTCTCTCTCTCTCTCTCTCTCTCTCTCTCTCTCTCTCTCTCTCTCTCCTCTCTCTCTCTCTCTCTCTCTCTCTCTCTCTCTCTCTCTCTCTCTCTCCTCTCTCTCTCTCTCTCTCTCTCTCTCTCTCTCTCTCTCTCTCTCTCTCTCTCTCTCTCTCTCTCTCTCTCTCTCTCTCTCTCCTCTCTCTCTCTCTCTCTCTCTCTCTCTCTCTCTCTCTCTCTCTCTCTCTCTCTCTCTCTCTCTCTCTCTCTCTCTCTCTCTCTCTCTCTCTCTCTCTCTCTCTCTCTCTCTCTCTCTCTCTCTCTCCTTACACTTACATTCAAAACAAATTAAATTCAAGGTCACAGCCTCACACCTAATCAAAACTAATTACCGTTAAATCAGACCAAGGTTGAGCAGAGGACTTACATGCAGCGGCTAGTAACACACACACACACACACACACACACACACACACACACACACACACACACACCAAAACACATACACATACACACACATTAATTACAGAATGGACGCAAGTGTTGGTAACAGCGTAATAAATATAGATGAATTGACTTTCTTATAACGCGATCTGATTCATTTACCTGGTTCCCGTGACACGATGGAGACGTGACACATGTGTTTAGGTGACACTTGGATTCAAGATAGGATGACGTATACCGTAATTCGATGTATGCATAGCGAGGCGTGACGTGATGAATGGTAGGGAAGGTGGGTGGAGGGTGAGGGATGGAGACAGGTAAAGAGAGAAATGATTACGGTGAAGGTGACCTAGGTGTGTGTGTGTGTGTGTGTGTGTGTGTGTGTGTGTGTGTGTGTGTGTGTGTGTGTGTGTGTGTGTGTGTGTGTGTGTGTGTGTGTGTGTGTGTGTTTGTGTGTGAGTGTGTGTAAACATTAACTTTTTACCATCTTTCCATTCTTATATTTATAGAAAATGGATCCGATAAAAAAAAAATGTACTTATCAGAAGAAGAAAAAACTGAAAAAAGTCAAGATATTACATAGGTTTATGAAAGATTACTAAACCATGAATTACCTAACAATAAAATAAATCAGGTAATCTAAAAATACACACAAAAAATATACAACATCATGCTTAACTTTTCTTCGTATTTATGCATCTTACTTTCTCCCAAACAATGAAATGGACAATGGTTTGTACGTACACACACCATAGAAGAAGACAAAAAAATAACACTAATTATTTTTTTGATATTACCCAGATCTTTTCGACGCGTTGTCTCCTATATATACACACACTGTCTTCATTATATACTTCTCTCACCTTCCTTAACATCATATCTCCCTTTCTATGTCTTCTCTTTAGTCTTTTATCTTGGACTATTGATCTATATATTTGTTTATATATTTAATCAATCTGCAGGCCTCCATTCTTTATTTAACTATAACACATCTTCCTCTACATAGTCATACACTTTTTTCATGTATTCCTCTCACCTATTTTATTTTATTCTACAAGTAATGATTGTATGTATGTATCCTTTTATTTCTTTTTTTTTCTTCCTGACTCTAGCTCTTCCAGTTTCTCATTCCATCATTAATTATCCTTTTTTTTCACCCTCCGATATCTAACAGTAACTATTTCCTTTCCAATACAGTACTGATATCTCTCTCATCTTCAATATTAACCTTCCCCACTTCACTACCACTCTTACCTTCGCATACCTCCCCCTCACAGTTCAGTTTCATTCAATAACCCCAATTATTTCCATTTCACTTTCTCCCGTCTGGGGGTTTTGGTCTTCTATTTACACGTCCACGGTTCCACTTTTACTTTTACAACTACTAAATGGTACTTCGATACTCTTAATAAATTGACATGTTAACCTGTTATATATATAGTTCTTTTTGGCCTATCTGCTAATATATAATTCATCACTATGTACTCTTATCCATGTGTACTTATTTTTTTATGAATATCTCAGGTATTAAAAAATGTGTTTACTTTTTTGTTTATACAACTCTCTT
>JAPQNM010000044.1:24267095-24274595 GCA_029783475.1 Metacarcinus magister | reverse complement strand
TTTTATCGTATTTATGTTTACCCTTGGCCAGTTCCCTTTTAATGTAAAAAAAATAAATAAATAGAAAAAAACTAAATTAAACCTCTGCCCTTTTTTTTCTATAGTTTAAGTCTAAAGTTATCTAGATCACTAACTTTGCAAACTAAAGCTACCATTTACTTTTTTTTTATTATTTCCAGAGTGTTCAAGACAATCTTGCTCCTCGTCGACCCTTGGTAAAACAGCTTGCAGAAGACAATGCTTGGAAAACGAATTCTCTGAAAAGTATTGCGGCCGCTTCTGCAGGTTAGAGATGTGTGTGTGTGTGTTTGTGTGTGTGTGTGTGTGTGTGTGTGTGTGTGTGTGTGTGTGTGTGTGTGTGTGTGTATGTGTGTGGGTGTGTGTGTGTGTGTGTGGGTGGGTGTGGGTGTGGGTGTGTGTGTGTGTGTGTGTGTGTGTGTGTGTGTGTGTGTGTGTATGTGTGTGTGTGTGTGTGTGTGTGTGTGTGTGTGTGTGTCTATGTGTGTGTGTGTGTGTGCGTGTGTGTGTGTGTGTGTGTGTGTGTGTGTGTGTGTGTGTGTGTGTTACAATAATCTCCCTCTCTATCTCTCTATCTATCTATTTATCTATCTATCTATCTCTTTCTCTCTCTTCCCCCACCCCCCCACCCCACAGGTGCTGTGAGCCTTGCAAAGCTGTCGCCTGTAAGGGTCGGTGTGTGAGTCACCCTACTCTCTGTCAAGGTAACGAGTACAATGAAGGCATCTGCAAGGGAGGGAAGTGCGCCTGTTGTGTTACCTGTAAACCCGACCCTGAGTGTGATAAAGCAGGAGGACTCTGTGTTAACTCTAATGAGGAGTGTCCGTGCGGGTTCTGGCGCAGTCCTTACTATGGGTGTAATAATGGCAACAAGAACTGCGCCTGTTGCGTTCCGGTGAGTCACATAACTGTCGTACTTGTCATTGTATATATATATATATATATATATATATATATATATATATATATATATATATATATATATATATATATATATATATATATATACATATATATATATATATATATATATATATATTTTATTTAAACTTTTTTTATTAGTGGGTGCCTATAATTATTTAATTTTTACTTTATTTGTCTTTCTTACTGAATGGATCACGTCTGAATACATTATATTTTCATCTTAATCACTCGCGAGAAACCCTTGGATTTCACCTTCCATATTTCGTCATGTTTATATTATCATAGATTTCTAGACTAAACATTGATAAGTAAATGATAAACAAAATAGAAGTACATGGGAAGGCGGTGGCCTAGTGCCTAGTGGTCTGGCATACCATATCAGAGTCCCGAGTTCGAGCCCCGGCACGTGCTGGCCACTTTTCTTTGGTAATACCGCTGAGTGGCCTAAGATCACCCACATGCTGCCATAACATTATCCTCGACGGAACTGCAAAGTTATATGCACGAGGAGTTTCCGCTGGCAGCATGAGCCTCTCAAAATGAAAAGAGGCGTCACTGAACTCTTCGCTCAAACCTTTGCTACCAACTCTACTTTGGATGATACTGGGCATATTCCTCCTACTCCTCCACCCTCTGACTACTTCATCCCTAAAATTAGAATTCTTTATTATGACGTTTTCCAGGCCCTCTCTGGCCTTGATTCTCGGAAGGCTTACGGTCCGGATGGAGTCCCTCCTGTTGTTCTCAAAAACTGTGCTTCCGAACTCGCTCACTGCCTGGTCAAACTCTTTCGTCTGTGTCTCTCTACTTCTACCTATCCTTCTTGCTGGAAGTTTGCTCACATTCAACCTGTCCCTAAAAAGGGTGACCGCTCCAATCCTTCTAACTACCGCCCTATAGCTTTGATTTCCTGCCTTTCTAAATTTAGCCTTTGAATCTGTCCTTAACAAGAAGATAATGAGGCATCTATCAGCTCACAACCTTCTCTCTGATTACCAGTATGGTTTCCGCAAAGGCCGATCTACTGGTGATCTTCTTGCTTTCCTAACTGAATCTTGGTCATCCTCTTTTAGGGACTTCGGTGAAACCTTTGCTGTCGGCCTTGACATATCGAAAGCCTTCGATAGAGTCTGGCATAAATCTTTAATGTCTAAACTACCCTCCTACGGATTCTATCTTTCTCTCTGTACCTTCATCTCTAGTTTCCTTTCCGACCGGTCTATTGCTGCTGTAGTGGACGGTCATTGTTCTTCTCCTAAAACTATCAACAGTAGTGTTCCTCAGGGTTCTGTCCTATCACCCACTCTCTTTCTATTATTCATCAATGATCTCCTAAATCTGACTCAATGCCCTATCCACTCCTATGCTGATTACACCACCTTGCATTTTTCAACGTCGTACAACAGACGCCCAACCCAACAAAAATTAAATGACTCAAGGTGAGATGCTATAGGACGCTTAACTTTTGATCTTTCACTTGTTTCTGATTGGGCCAGAGCAAACCTAGTTTTGTTCAATGCCTCAAAAACTCAATTTCTACAACTATCTACTCGACATAACCTTCCAGATAACTATCCCCTCTTCTTCAATGACACTCAACTTCCCCTCTCCTCCACATTAAACACACTCGGTCTATCCTTTGCTAAAAATCTAAATTGGCAATTTCATATCTCTACTCTTGCTAAATCAGCTTCCAAGAAGTTAGGTGTCCTATGGCGTTTGCGTCCATTTTTCTCTCCCTCACAGCTGCTTGCTCTGTACAGGGGCCTTATCCGCCCATGTATGGAGTATGGCTCACATGTCTGGGGGGGCTCAATTCATACAGCTTTATTAATCAGGATGGAGTCTAAAGCTTTTCGCCTCATCAACTCTCCTCCTCTAACTGACTTTCTAGATTCTTTAAGTCACCGCCGCAATGTTGTATCTTTATCTATCTTCTACCGCTATTTCCATGCTGACTGCTCTTCTGAACTTGCTAACTGCATGCCTCCCCCCCTCCCGCGGCCTCGCTGCACAAGACTTTCTACTTCTTCTCATCCTTATTCTGTCCATCTTCCTAATGCAAGAGTTAACCAGTATCTTCACTCTTTCATCCCTTACACTGGTAAACTCTGGAACTCTCTTCCTTTGTCTGTTTTTCCACCTGCCTATGACTTAAACTCTTTCAAAAGAGGAGTGTCAAGACACCTCTCACACTAAATTGGACTTCCCCCCCATGTCTATATTTCTCCTACTGTCCTCTTTACAGGGTCTGGCGACAAGCGGGATTTTTTTTTTACTTATTTTTGTTTTCCCTTAGCCAGTACCCTTTTAATGTAAAAAAAAAAAAAAAAAAAAAAAAAACTTTAAAAATCTAACCTGCGCTACTAACGGGCGGATGCCTACCATTTAAGGCCTCCATTAAGCCTTCCGGTGACACGGGTAAGAGATGAAAAAAAAAAACATGACATTTAGGTGTTTAACAACTTTTGATTTTTTTCTCTCACTTTGTAATAACCTTTTCGAGACTCTATTTTATCACCTTTTTTTCCTATCAGTGTCCCCCTTCAAACACCTGCTTTGGAGACCGTGGTATATGTGTGTTTGACAAGTCTAACTGCGTAGGGCATGACGAGACCATATCAGATGAAGCGTGTTGCCAAGGTACATGTGTTTGCTGCGAGAAATGCAAGCCTGATAAGGTTTGCTCGGCTGCGGACGGAGAATGCTACAAGAAGGAGATTGGCTGCCCCCCTGGATTGGTGGAGAGTACAACGGGTAACTGCACCGGTGATAAATGTCTCTGTTGTGTACCCGATCCGGTGAGTTGAGTTTTGTTGTTGATTGGTGGTGTTAATTCACAAGGATAAATACAGCAAAGTGAAGTCAAGTTTATAATTCATAAATGATTCTGTTTTGAAATACAGTAATATTAATGCGTTTTTTTTCTCATAATGTATTAGAATCATCATAGTGTAATCACTTTAACTTTACCTATGTCACCATGACCTACTAACTAACCTAAACTAATTATAATCACTATAAACTTACTTCTATCACCATGTCCTCCTACCTAACCTATCCTAACCTAACTATAATTCCTTTAACCTTACTTTTATCACCATCTCTTCTTACCTAATCTAAATTAACCTGACCTAACCTAATTATGATTAATTTAACTATACTTCTATCACCATCTCCTCCTACCTAACCTAACCTAATCTAACCTAACCTAATCATTTCCTCCTATCAGTGCCCAACGCCATGTAACTGTTCTCTGGGGTCGAACCCTGGACGATGTGTGGCGTACAACCCTCCCCTCACCACCACGGAGCTGCAGTTCAATGAATACATAACAAAGGACGAGTGCATTGGTAACAAGTGTGTGTGTTACAAGACGTGCACCCCTGACGCCCTCTGCACGGCTGTCAATGGCACGTGTTTCGCAGCCCAGGGTGGGTGTGCTGACGGCTTGGTGAGGAGTGAAATGGGTACCTGCCACAACAAGAATTGTTTGTGTTGTGTACCAAAGCCGGTAAGTTAAGTTTATTTGTGATCTATTAATTTATTTTAATTGCCAATGTGTGATTTTTTTAGTATTTTTTGTTTTATTTTTTATTTTATCATTTATCAATTGTGTGCGTGCTTTTTTTTTTTTTTAGTTATTTATACCTTATTGTTTTTTCTTCTTCTTCTATAGCGTAGTTACGTTTGTATGATTCTTCCTCTAAGCATATATTCTTAAATTTAACCAGCAGATGAACTCACCGTGATGAGTCAATGGCCATCCAATCCCAGCCATGGGTGAAATAGTGGGTCAGCCGGGAATTTCTCCCTCAGGATCTCTGCGTCCCTGCCCTTGGCTAGCAGTCAGCCCAGCACCTGATCTGGCTTGTAACGCTTCCCCATAAAAAGTTTCTTTAAAAGCTACTATCAGCTTCAGAAGTAGAGGCCGGGATTAAGGCTCTGGGGGCGGGCGTGGCTTTAGCCGCGACCACGACCCGGTTTAGCTGGGGGGTGCATCCACACAAACCCCTCTGATGCCAAGACATTTGGGGGGTTTGATGGGCCAAATGACGGGTGCAAGGCAAAGGCCACGGGACTCCTGCAACCTGACTGGTGTGAGTGGATCCCCTCGCCCTATTTTTAATCCTGGGGGTTGCATGTGGGCTTTTGGAACATACTAACCCTCTCAGAGGACCACCGACTACCTCATCTATCGTATGAGCTAAGTAGGCTGAGGATGGATATAGTTGGACCCTCTGAGACGAGGAGGCCTGCCAGTGGTGAGATCAGTAGTAGAGGTTTTACCTACTACTGGTCCGGCATGAGCAATGGTACCCGTTTGAAAGGGAGTAGCTATAAGCGTCTTTAGCAGACTGCAGCCGCCCGTTGTTGAGGCTATTCCGGTTGATGAGCGTATAATGCGATTAAGGCGGAAACACACCTTGGGCTTCATGTCTCTTGTTGCAGTGTACGCTCCTACCAAGGTGTCTGGGGCTGACGACAAAGAAATGTTCTACGCTAAACTTGACTCTGTTCTGGATCAGTGCCCCCGCCGGGAATCACTCATTGTCTTGGGTGACTTCAATGCTGTCACTGGCACTGAGAGAGCTAGCTACGAGTTATGTGTTGGTCCCCATGGCTCTGGTACCAGGAACACCAACAGCTTTCTCCTTCTGAATTTTACAAAATTCAGAAGGTTGAGAATTGCAGGTTCTTGGTATCAAAGACCAGAGCTGCACCGATGGACTTGGTATAGCAATGCCAGAGGAGTAGCTAAGGAGATCAATCATATCCTCGTTAGGAGGATCCTCCAGAACTGCAGGGTTTACCAGAGTGCCGAGTTCTTTGCAACTGACCACAGGCTTATTGTTGCAACACTCAAGCTTCATGTCCAGTCCAGAAACATATCAAGGTGTGATCACAATGTGTTCCATCTTGAGAAACTGAAGGACTCGTCATGTGGTCATGAGTATGCAGTGACAGTCTCATATCGGTTTGAAGTGCTCGATGCCCTAGAGGACCCAGTAGAACTGTGGAATACCTTCAAACGTGAGACTCTTGAGGCTACCAGAGGGTGTGTTGGGGGTGTTCAAGGTCACGGGGTGGTTTCGCGTCAGCGGAGACGCTGGACAGCATAAAGAAGAGTCGCGCTGCTAGACTGGCTGGGAGCTGGGACCAGTACAGGGCTCTGTCTCGTAGGACTAGAACTCTTATGAGGAGAGACAAGGAGAGGTATGTCAGGAGTCTCACTGAGAATGTTGAGGGTCATTTAATTCCTAATGACCTTAAACATGCTTATCGAGCCCTGAAGAAGCTTCGCTCCAAGTCTAGATTTCGAGTGAGTGCTATCCAAACAGCGGATGGTTGCCTCGTATCAGATGGGCAGATGGCTCGTTGGGCTGAGTACTTTGAGCAGTTGTTCAAGATTAACTTTCCAAGCGGACAGGTTCAAACCACTGGGTTACAGGTGGTGGATGCTGATCCGCCGATTAACGAAGCTGCACCCTCTATTGATGAAGTCAAAGAGGCTGTGGCAAAGTTGAGGGGTGGAAAGGCAGCTGGCATTTGTAACATCAGTGCAGAGTTGCTCAAAGCAACTCTGGTAGTCAACAACTGATCGTATCCTAGCGCTTCGCTTACTGGTGAAACACTGACGTGAGTTTTTACAGGGGATGCTTGCAGCCTATGTCGATCTCAAAAAGGCGTTCGATTCAGTGCATCGCGAGGCACTCTGGGATCTTCTGCGCCTCCGCGGGATTCCTGCAGGGATTATTGGACTACTATCTGGCCTGTACTCTGGGACTGAGAGTGTTGTGAAGTGTGGCGGGGGCGTGTCCAGCTTCTTTCCTGTGCATATGGGAGTGAGGCAGGGATGCGTCCTTGCTCCATCACTTTTCAATACATGTATGGACTGGGTACTGGGCAGAGTTGTGGACCAAAGTCACTGTGGAGCATCTGTCGCCAACACCAAGATCACTGATCTTGTTTTTGTTTTTGCCGACGATGCAGTAATCTTTGCTGAGTCACTGGAGGTTCTGGTGATGGCTCTCCAAGCACTGCACGAGGAGGCGAAGCCTTTGGGACTTCAGGTCTCCTGGCTCAAGACTAAGGTTCAGGTGTTTGGAGGCTTGCTAGATGAAACAGTACAGTCTATTCATGCGTGTGGCGAGGACATTGATATCTTGGACAGCTTCAAATACCTTGGTAGCGTGGTCCATAACAATGGTGGGTCACGTCAAGAAGTATTACGGCGGATTGGCTTGGCCCACGGTGTTATGGACTCACTCAGCATGACTATCTGGTGTTGTCGATGCATATGCTGACGGAAAAAGATTCGAATCTTCTGTATGGCTGTGAGACATTAACACTGAACACCGATCTGAAGAGGTAAATTGATGTCTTTGGTAATAAATGCCTTCGCAGTATCGCAGTTGGAATGACTTCGTTTCAAATCAGCGACTGCTCCGTGATACTGAATCAAGGCCTATTACCATCATAGTCCGCCAACGTCAACTCCGGCTATATGGGCATGTGGCACATTACCCAAAAGCTGATCCTGCTTCTCGGGTTATT
>JAPQNM010000044.1:24254595-24257095 GCA_029783475.1 Metacarcinus magister | reverse complement strand
ATTACATATATATTATCACTCAAGAATCCAGAGTGCTGACGTCAATAGATAAAAATCAAATAGGGGGCGTTACATTACCTTATGAATATGTTAATAACCTTTAGAAATGTGTCTATGCGTATGATATGGCATACACCTGCAAACATGTCCAGGTGTGTGTATCTCTTTCATCACTCCTCATAACTCACCTTTCAAGATAACATCTACACTCTCTCGTGCATGTAACAGTGACACTCCTGATTCGACCCTTTTTGACTGTATCCACTTTTCCTTCCCGCTACCTCTTAGTTTAGCTTCACTGAGAGCCATTATATAATTCCATGGTTCCCTTCCCTCGTGTCTTAACTCCCTTATACTCAATTAAAATCAAGACGTGTACCTTTAATTCCTATACATTGTAAGTATACAATAAGGTACAGTAAGGTATAGGTTTGTCTCCATTACCACCTTGCTTTTAAGCTCAACATATCACATCAAAACTAAGTATGTTATAAGTGTTGGATTTCTGCAAATTGAATTAGTTTAGTTAGCCTTGAATGATGGCAACACAGCAGGATTAGGAAGAGGAGGAGGAGGAGGAGGAGGAGGAGGAGGAAGAGGAAGAGGAAGAGGAGGAGGAAGAGGAGGAGGAGGAGGAGGAATACAAAGGAATACAAAGGAATAACAGGCAACAACAGCCCTGGTGGGCCTTACAAGGTTGCCTGTGTAGCTACTCTACTTCTATATTCTCTACAAGTCTGAGGTAAAGGATAGTAAAGTGGAAGGCTCCTCCCCACCCACCTCTCCCTCCGGCAAACGCCGGCAGGAAAAAAAGTGGTTAAAGAAACACCTGCGCAGAAGTAGTAATAAAAACTGCGCAGGAAATTTGATAGTATAGTGTGAAAAAGAAAGATAAAGGCTATCTATCACTATTTGAAAAAAAAATAAATAAATAAATAAATAAATAAATAAATAAATAAATAAATAAATAAATAAATAAATAAATAAATAAATAAATAAATAAATTTAAAAAATTTAAATTTCATCATTAACGAAGCGGGTATTTTTAACGAAGCGGGTAATAAGTTAGGTTAGGTTTTGTCGTCAAGTACTTATCGAGTTTAGCTTTAAAAGTTTCAATCGTATTACTGTTGACTACCTGTGCTGGGAGAGAGTTCCATACATTAACTATTCTATTGAAGAAAAAGTGTTTAGATTCTTCCGATCTGAAGGCTTTACCGATTATTTTGAATCCATTGTTTCTTGTGTTTCTTTCCCGATCAACAATTACGTAATCGCTTATATTGACGTTATCGAAACCACGAATCATTTTGAAAACTTCTATTAGGTCTCCCCGTAATCTACGTTTCTCTAGACTGAACAGATTGAGCTCCTTCAGTCGTTCCTCGTATGGCTTATTGCGCAGTCGCGGAATCATTTTTGTGGCTCGTCTTTGGACTCTCTCCAGCTTTACAATGTCTTTTCTATAGTAAGGTGACCAAAACTGAACGCAATATTCGAGATGCGGACGTACGAGGGAATTGAACAGTGTCAGGACGACTTTATCAGATTTAAACTCGAAGGTTCTGCCAATGAAACCAATTAATTTGTTAGCGGTTTTAACGGCTTCTGAGCAGTGTTTGCCTGGTTTGAGGTCGCTACTAATAGTTACACCCAGGTCTTTTTCTTCATTAACTTTAAGAAGTTCGGTACCGTTCATTGAATAGTTAGTGCGATTATTGTTACTTCCAATATGCAAAACTTTACACTTATTAAGTTATACGTCATCTGCCACTTCTTTGACCAATTTACTAAGCGATCGAGGTCGGACTGTAGTAGCGCTTTTTCGGCAGTAGTAGTAACTCTTCCAGTTATTTTCGTGTCGTCAGCAAATTGGATATCTTACAGGTGAGGCCTTCATCGATGTCATTTACGTAGATTACAAAAAGAACGGGGCCGAGCACTGAACCTTGCGGCACTCCACTTAGAACGTTTCGCCAGTTTGATGCTTTACCGTTAATAACGACGCGTTGTTTTCTCTCGTAGAGCCAGTCTTCGAGCCACGAGTGAATTTTTACCAGTAATGCCGTGCGAAATTAATTTACTTAGAAGGTGCTTATGGGGAACTTTGTCAAACGCTTTTTGAAAGTCCAGATAAATGACGTCTACCGCTTTGGATTCGTCGAATATGTTAAATACGTCGTTGTAGAAGTCTAGTAGGTTAGTGAGGCATGAACGTTTATTACGGAAGCCATGTTGGGAGTTTTTAATGAGACTGTTCTCTTCCAAGAAGCTTACTAGTTTGTTACGCAATATGGTTTCCATTAATTTACTGACTACTGAGGTGAGGCTGATCGGTCTATAATTACATGGAAGAGACTTGTTTCCCTTCTTTTGAATGGGGGTAACATTTGCAAGTTTCCAGTCTCGAGGTACTTTACCGGAGTTTAGTGATTTATTAAAAATTACTTATTAGCGTTTCGTTTGTTGAGAATACAAGGTCTAATATATTATCACCTCT
>JAPQNM010000044.1:24234595-24244595 GCA_029783475.1 Metacarcinus magister | reverse complement strand
GATAGTCTGTGAGTAGATTATTATTTTCAAAAAAATTAACAAGACGGGAAGTAATAACTTTTTCAAAAACTTTACTAAACGCTGGAAGAATTGAAATAGGCCTATAATTTTTAATATCAGATCTATTTCCCGATTTAAGTAATGGTATAACTTTGGCTTTTTTTAGTGCATCAGGAAAGATGCCAGTTTTTAATGTCAGGTTAATTATGTGTGTTAATGGAATAGCTATATCATTGGCTGTATTTTTCAAAACAATTGGGGAAATGTCATCGTATCCGGAGGAAAAAGTTTTAAATGATTTAATACATTTTACAATTTCTAAGTTTGTAACGGGATATAAATACATTGAAAAATTGGGAGAGTTGTGTAAATAATTCAAAAATCCACTACCTACATTTTCTGTTGTTTGCCCTCCTGCTTTCAGAAAGTGTTCATTAAATGTATCTGGAATGGTACTACAAATTGGTCTTAACTCAATTTTACTGTTTTTGGCACCTGCAGATTTACCTAATATGTTGTTTATTGAATTCCAGTGAGACTTTGGGTTGCCTTGGTTAGCTAGTAGTTGGTCTTGGTAATACTTCTTCTTAGCTTCTTTTAAAAGTGGTGTTAGTCTATTTCTGTACGTTCTGTAATGTTCTCGGAATGTTAAAGGCCATTTATATGCTAATTTTTCGAGTCGATGTTTTTCTCTTATGCTTTTCTTTAGTGCTGAAGTAATGTGTGGACTGCGGTTATTTTTGGTGTTTATTTTAATTGTTTTCTCTGGGGAACAATTATCAAAATTTATCTTAAAGTTGTTGTAAAATAGATTATAGGAGTTATTAGAACATGTACAATTAATGATTTCAGACCAATTTATGTGAGAAAGTGTAGTAATGAATGTATGCAAGGCCTCCTGGGTGAGTGTTATTTTCGTTATGAATGTGGGAAGAGACGGAGTATTATTACACTTAAATAAAGAAACAACTGGGAAATGATCAGTAATGTCAGTCTTGATTACATAATTTCCTACATTATTCTCAACATATGTGGACAAAATGTGATCTATAAGGGTGGCGGACGTGGCCCTAACTCGTGTTGGCAGGGTTGTAAGTGGAAACAGGGAGTAACTATACATTAAATTAATGAGATCCTGTACGTTATCGTCATTATGGTGTAGTAAATTTAAATTTAAATCTCCAAAGATAAATATTTCATTATACTTTTTATCTTTCGTAATAATTAAAATTTCATTGAGGGCATTAAGGAAATTATTGACATTACCTTGAGGAGGTCTATATATACATATAAATATAAACATTTTACCATTAGATTTTACTTCCACTCCCACAATTTCAATAAATGTTTCAATCGATATTTATGTTGGAGACATAAACGGCCACACCGCCACCATACCTGTTACTGTCATTAATGAACATTTCGTATGCTGGCAAAGTATACAATGCAGAAATACCTGCGTCAAGTCTCGTTTCTGAGAGACCAAACACATCGTAAGTTAAAGTGTCTGATAGCACTGTCTCTTTAAAATATTGAAAATTTGTGGAAATGGATCTAATATTCAGTGTTAGTAAATTGAAATAACTTTTGATACAGAAAGAAAAATTCGCGAGAGAAGTATATTCAGACTTAGGAAACTTAATATGCCTGGATCTTATATAGAATTGGTTAACATCGAGAACATTATTGTAATTGTTATCTTCCACACTTAATGGGTCAACGCTTTCATTGATTTCTTGCCTGAATATTTCACCGTAATTTAAAATACTCAACAAATCTTCATCAGAAACATTACTAAAAGGAAATGGGTAGTTGTTTAGCATTGTAGATGATAATAATAAAGATAAAGATAATAATAATAATAACAATAATAATAATAATAATAATAATAATGATAATAATAATAGTAATAATAGTAATGATAAAAAGTAGTAGTGGTGATAGTAGTAGTAGTAGTAGTGGTAGTAGTGTGTGTGTGTGGGTGTGTGTGTGTGTGAGTGTGTGGGTGGGTGTGTGTGTGGGTGTGTGGGTGTGTGTGTGTGTGTGTGTGTGTGTGGGTAGGTGTTGCTGTGTTTACCTAGTTGTATTAGCCTTTTGTAGTTGTAGTATACGGGCCTGAGCTATACTTGTGTGGTCCTGTCTCCATTTCTATATTTGTGCATTTTTCTTTCAGATGATGTAGGTACAGTCGCGCTAAAAGGAGATATTTACGTTATTTCCAGATAACAATCCACTCTTCTTCAATGACACTCAACTTCCCCTCTCCTCCACATTAAACACACTCGGTCTAATCTTTACTAAAAATCTAAACTGGCAATTTCAAATCTCTTTTCTTGCTAAATCACTTTCCAAGAAGTTAGGTGTCCTATGGCGTCTGCGTCCATTTTTCTCTTCCTCCCAGCTGCTTGCTCTGTCAGGGGCCTTATCCGACCATTTATGGAGTATGGTTCTCATGTCTGGGGGTTCAACCGGGGCCTTATCCGCCCATGTATGGAGTATGGTTCTCATGTCTGGGGGTTCAACCGGGGCCTTATCCGCCCATGTATGGAGTATGGTTCTCATGTCTGGGGGTTCAACAGGGGCCTTATCCGCCCATGTATGGAGTATGGTTCTCATGTCTGGGGGTTCAACCGGGACCTCTAAAATATACCTGAGGCTCCATCTCTCGTGTCCCAAGCAAAGCTCACCCGTCACCCGCCAATGACAGTAGTTTTAATCTAAGATAAGATGACTTTATTGTCACATTGAATACAGATACAACATGAAATTCGTTTTGGCATAAAAGCTCATTCATAAAGTGAAATAGCTATTTTTTCCATACAAAATTAACTATATTAATAATACTATTTACAGAGTATCCTTCCCTTTACCAGATCCTGTCACCACCATTATGTACGTACAGTGCTATACTTATTTACAGACCAATGTTACTGGGATGCTATATAGTTGTACACTTGTATACTCTTTGGTATAAAAGAATTTAAAAATTTACTTGTATGTTGCATAGGGAATGATAATCTCCTGCCTGATCTATGAAAAATGCAATGACAGTTCAGTGGGTGTGTTACGGGGTTCTTTTTAACTCCTTTTCTGTGGACTCGTTACGATAAAATTCTGGTAGGGTAATTACAAGCCTTCCGACACCAACCTCTTTCACTTCACCTTCTTCGGGAGACCCTGTATCACCTAAGTTTTAAATCTAATGTACCCAGAGTGTTTGGCAAAGTAAACAAGTAAGACAAGCTTCTTTAGTTTATTTAAATAAGCTACCCTGAAATGGAAAGATTATTAAAGACTCTCACACCATTCACTCGCTAACCTGGCTATAAAGAACTTAATTGTAAACCTTAAGATTCCTTACTGCACTCACGACCTTCCTACTCTCAAGGAAGTAGTGTGTGCGGGCGTGCACGTAGGTACAGCGGGCGTGGGCGGCGTCCGTGGGTGTGGCGGGCGTGGGTTGAGGGGGCACACGTGGTATCCAGATACACGTCTCCTTCTGTCCTTCCACACGCTGTTTCTGCAAAGAAACTCCACCACAGACTCCACCTCAGACTCCTGGGGCAGGACAACACCAGATTCCTCTCCACCCAAGCTTCACTAAGCCTCTCCACCACACTTCTCTCTCTCCACCGCCAGTTTCTCTACAAGAAACTCCACGTAATCCCTCGCTCCACCTCTGCAAATCCCAGTCCACCTGACGATGCGATATTGCAAGGAATTGCGAGAAATATACGTGGAAAAAGACTCCACCCCCCAACCTTTGACCTAACTCCACCACTGCGCCAGCCAGACTGTTGTGTGGGTCAGCTTGGGTCAGCGCGGGACGCCAACACCTGGCCCGGGTCCCAGGGTTACCACACGCTGCCACATAAGTCTTCAGGAAGACTTAATTTGTAATACACAACCCCAATTTAACATGCGGGTAAATGTTACACATCATGCAGCCATCCCCACCATCACCGAGTGACGCTTACATGCTAAAATGTCTTCCAGACTGATAACACCCCCCATGGATATAATGTAATTTGGATTCTAACCACACTCCTTGTCTGAAATACTGGAAGATGATTGGTTCCGGCACGGGATCTACGTGACGTCAGAGAGGAACAGGCCGACACTTGTAGCGTCTCCAACTGGGCTCACGTAGACCAACATTCCTGGCTCATGACGCAGCTCTCCTCTGTCACGTAGGCCCAAAATTCCACCCATGACAGGGTGATTTACATCATTCATGTTCTTATGTACCTGCTTCATTACATTGCTATTTATCGGCCATTTTAACTACCTAATATTTTATTCATTAGTACTTGTTATATACCATAAGGATCGGAAAAGTGTGCAGATTTTGAATCAGTGATTGAAAATGCAATGCAAGGAAACCTAAGCAAGTTACACTGAGTTTAAGTATAAAAAAAAATGTGACAAAAATGCTTATGCACTATTTCATTTTCCTTCAATTATCTTATATAAGGTGTAAGTTTACTGTAATTAATTTATGCTTATGATATGCATCAATGTATCACGAACACGATAGTAAGATCATTTTTTTTTGGGGGGGGGGCGGGGTAGGCGGTGGTCAAGTGGCTAGCGGTCGGGCATGCCAGCTCAGGGTCCCGTGTTCGAGCCCCGGCACGTGCTGGCCACTTTTCTATAGTAATACTGCCGAGTGGCCTATGATCACCCACATGCTGCCATAACACTATCCTCGACGGGACTGTAAAGCTATATGCGCGAGGAGCTTCCGCTGGCAGCATGAGCCTCTCTATATGAAATGAGGCGTCACTTAAAAAATCTAACCCGCGCTACCAACGGGCGAAGGCCGACCATCTAAGGCCTCCATTGAGCCTACCAGCACCACGGGTAAGGGATAAGAAAAAAAAATAATATTATCTGGTAGCTTGGTAATATCGGGTCAGAGTACAGCATTTCAATGCGCTAAAAACGTGAAAATCCGCCTACCTTTTAAACGTCAACTTCTTGAGACCCATATCAGTATATTTTGGAGGCCCCGGTGAAGGGCGATAAGGTGACGGAATGTCAGGGTGTGTGTGACGTCTTATAATATATATTATGATGCTCTTCACACCCTTAATTATTACACACTATCGGCCATATGTTATGACAAATATAGGATCTATAGTATAGCCCTTATAGTCTATTCATTATCTTAAAAAGTAATCAAGGTCCTACACTTTGTGAAATACTATTGGAAATAGTATTGGAAAAAATTCCAACACTATTTTTAGTTTGCTATTGTATGTATTTCGCAATTCCTATATGTCATTATTATTTATTAAGATAATGAATTGACTATAGGGCTTAGATTACAGACCCCATATTTATTGTAACATATGACCGTATATTCTGTTTCTAATTTCCTAAAATATTCAACTGTTTTTTGTTTTTAATACTTTATAATTCTGTTGTTTGTGCTGCATATTTAAATTTCTGAAGAAAAACATTTCTAAGATTACTTGATGCAATTATTTTTACATTTTTTTTCAATTAATTTGATTCATTTTTTTATTGTTATTTACGAGTATGTGTTGCTGGGCGGTATATTTGCGAAGCGTCAAGAAGGTTAATAGTAGTAGTAGTAGTAGTAGTAGTAATAATAGTAGTAGTAGTAGTAATAGTAGTAACTGTAGTAGTAGTAGTAGTAGTAGTAGTTGTAGTAGTAATAGTAGTAGTAATAGTAGTAGTAGTAGTAGTAGTAGTAATAGTAGTAGTAGTAGTAGTAGTAGTAATAGTAGTAGTAGTAGTAGTAATAGTAGTAACTGTAGTAGTAGTAGTAGTAGTAGTAGTTGTAGTAGTAATAGTAGTAGTAGTAGTAGTAGTAATAATAGTAGTAACTGTAGTAGTAGTAGTAGTAACAGTAGTAACTGTAGTAGTAGTAGTAGTAGTAGTAGTAGTAGTACTAGTAGTAGTAGTAACAGTAGTAACTGTAGTAGTAGTAGTACTAGTAGTAGTAGTAACAGTAGTAACTGTAGTAGTAGTAGTAGTAGTAACAGTAGTAACTGTAGTAGTAGTAGTAGTAGTAGTAGTAGTAGAGAAAATATTTGTAACATATTCACACACACTATCAACGACAAATAAAAGTGAATGATGAAAAAAACTATCATCATCATCATCATCATCATCATCATTAGCATCATCATCATCATCATCATCATCATCATCATCATCATCATCATCATCATCGTCAACGTCGTGTATTGGTATTTAGTATTGTAGGAACAATTAAACATAACATTTTACTTCCTCCTCCTCCTCCTCTTCCTCCTCCTCCTCCTTTTCCTCCTCCTCCTCCTCCTCCTCCTCCTCCTCCTCCTCCTGCTGTGTTGCTATCATTCAAGGCTAACTAAACTAATTCAATTTGCAGAAATCCAACACTTATAACATACTTAGTTTTGATGTGATATGTTGAGCTTAAAAGCAAGGTGGTAATGGAGACAAACCTATACCTTACTGTACCTTATTGTATACTTACAATGTATAGGAATTAAAGGTACACGTCTTGATTTTAATTGAGTATAAGGGAGTTAAGACACGAGGGAAGGGAACCATGGAATTATATAATGGCTCTCAGTGAAGCTAAACTAAGAGGTAGCGGGAAGGAAAAGTGGATACAGTCAAAAAGGGTCGAATCAGGAGTGTCACTGTTACATGCACGAGAGAGTGTAGATGTTATCTTGAAAGGTGAGTTATGAGGAGTGATGAAAGAGATAAAAATATAGAGGTTAATTTGAAAGGTTAAAGTGAGTGTCAATAATAATAAATTGAAAATAGTTATCAAGGGAGTTACAGTAAAAAGTGTGAGAAAAAAATTGTATACACTATTTCATTATCCTTCAATTATCTTGATATATGTGTAGTGTTACTTAATTAATTTGTGCTCATGATATACAACAATATATCACGAACACGATGGTAGGCTCAGTATTCTTTAATATTGTCTGGTTGCTTGGCAATATCGGGTAGGAGTACAACATTGCAATGCACTGAAAACCTGAAAATCCGCCTACATTTGACACGTCGACATCTCAAGACCAGTATATTTCAGAGGCACGATCTTCACCCTTACACCAAACAGGTGTTTCATGTACGTACAAACACCAATCACCTGATATTTTACCGCCGAGAAGAAAAAAAGAAAAAAATGCCGAGCAATTACATATACATTATTATCACTCAAGAATCCAGTTGCTTAGGTTAATAAATAAATAAGATAAAAAATAGGGAGCGTTCCATTGACTTATGAATATGTTAATATTACTAAAAAAGACTCCATAGAAATGTGTGTATGCATATGAAAAGGCAAACACCTGCAAGCATGACAAGGTGTGTGTATATTAAGAGGTGAGCAGCGGCAGGACAGGCACAGCAAGTCTGGTAAGCAGTGTGTGTGCACTTACTCACTCACTCACTCGCTCACTCACTCGCTCCTTCCTTCCTCTACCTTCAGGTGAGAACACCAGGGTTGGGTCCAAGTACAGGCGACTGTGCTTAAGTCCAAGTCCAGGTAGCTATATTTTTCAAGTACAAGTACAGTCATTTTGCTATGTACTTAAGTCCAAGTACAAGTACATATCATTGTACTTAAGTACAAGTACTTTGTGACAAACAAAATTCCTGTCACAGATTTGTAATGGACGAAAGTTAGTAGTTTTCGTAAATACGCTTTTCGCCTCATCAACTCTCCTCCTCTAACTGACTTTCTTGATTCTTTAAGTCACCGCCGCAATGTTGCATCTTTATCTATCTTTTACCGCTATTTTCATGCTGACTGCTCTTCTGAACTTGCTAACTGCATGCCTCCCCCCCTCCCGCGGCCTCGCTGCACAAGACTTTCTACTTCTTCTCATCCTTATTCTGTCCATCTTCCTAATGCGAGAGTTAACCAGTATCTTCACTCTTTCATCCCTTATACTGGTAAACTCTAGAACTCTCTTCCTTTGTCTGTTTTTCCACCTGCTTATGACTTAAACTCTTTCAAAAGAGGAGTGTCAAGACACCTCTAATGTTAACTGGATTTCCACCCCTTGCTTTTATTCTCCTACTGTCCTCTTTACAGGGTCTGGCGACAAGCGGGACTTTTTTTTACTTATTTCTGTTTTCCCTTAGCCATTACCCTTTTAATGTAAAAAAATAAATAAATAAATAAAAAAATACACATTAATGAGTACACTGTTGAAAAGTGGGATTCAGTACAAAAAATAAACGCGTACTGGTCCTATCTAGACAGTGTCTACTGTAGCATGTTACCAGTTGAGAAAATACTACATAATTATGCTCCTTTGCGCCTCGTGACGCCTCGTTTCTTATTGAAAGGCTCATGCTGCCAGCGGAAGCTCCTATTGCATATAACTTTGCAGTCCCATCGTGGATACAGTTACGACAGCATGTGGGTGATCTTAAGCCACTCGGCAGTATAACTTTTGATTAGATAGAATGTACTTTTTTGTTCTTGAATGTACTTGGTATTTTTCATGTACTTTGGGTCTAAGTACATGTACAAGTACAAGTACATGTAACATTTTAAACTCCATGTACAAGTACAAGTACAAGTATATGAAAATATGTACTTAAGTCCAAGTCTAAGTACAAGTACATGTACTTGGACCCAACCCTAGAGAACACACACACACACACACACACACACACACACACACACACACACACACACACACACACACACACACCTTCTCCAAACGGGGTAAGTAAGAGTGTTGTAAGTAAATCTATTAATTGTTAGTGTGTTATTTTTGTCAAATATTAACTTTTTTACAACGTTAAGAATTTTTTTTTTTTTTTTACTTATCTTCGCAAGGTAGACGAATGTCAATATTTAAGTCACATGGATATCAAAGAAGGTTCATTATAACTTTCCATCCACTACAGTACTACATGAATCTTACAACAACTCAAACTACAAAAATATATCAACAATTAAGCAAATACATAATATGTAATACAAATAAGAAAAAATAATTATAGATTTTTTTTTAAATTAAAGGGGTACTAGCTAAGGTAAAACAGAATTACGTAGAAAAAAAATCCCGCTTGTCGCCAGACCCTGTAAAGAGGACAGTAAGAGAAAAGAAGGAAGAGGTGCAGGTCCAGTTAACATTAGAGGTGTCTTGAAACTCCTCTTTTGAAAGAGTTCAAGTCATAGGCAGGTGGAAAAACAGACAAAGGAAGAGAGTTCCTGAGTTTACCAATGTAAGGGATGAAAGAGTGAAGATACTGGTTAACTCTTTCACTAGAAAGATGGACAAAATAGGGATCAGAAGCAGTAGAAAGTCTTGTGCAGTGAGGCCGCGGGAGGGGTGGAGGCATGCAGTTAGCAAGTTCAGAAGAGCAGTCAGCATGAAAATAACAATAGAAAAAATATAAAGATGCAACATTGCGTCGGTGACTTAAAGAATCAAGACAGTCAGTTAGAGGATGAGAGTTGATGAGACGAAAAGCTTTAGACTCCACCTTGTTTAATAGAGCTGTGTGAGTTGAGCCCCCCCAGACATGAGAACAATACTCCATACATGGGTGGATAAGGCCCCTGTACAGAGCAAGCAGCTGGGAGGGAGAGAAAAATTAATGCAGACGCCATAGGACACCTAACTTCTTGGAATCTGATTTAGCAAGAGTAGAGACATGAAATTGCCAGTTTAGGTTTTTAGTAAAGGATAGACCGACTGTGTTTAATGTGGAGGAGAGGGAAAGCTGAGTGTCATTGAAGAAGAGGGGATAGTTATCTGGAAGGTTATGTCGAGTAGATAGTAGTAGAAATTGAGTTTTTGAGGCATTGAACAGAACCAGGTTTGCTCTGCCCCAATCAGAAACTAGTGAAAGATCAAAAGTTAGGCGTCCTATAGCATCTCGCCTTGAGTCATTTAATTCTTGTTGGGTTGGGCGTCTGTTGTACGACGTTGAAAAATGCAAAGTGGTGTCATCAGCATAAGAGTAGATAGGGCATTGAGTCAGATTTAGGAGATCA
>JAPQNM010000044.1:24194595-24227095 GCA_029783475.1 Metacarcinus magister | reverse complement strand
TGTACGTCATCATGTTAATTCCTCTGCTGTCTACATCCTTCCTGTCAATTCCTCTGCTGTCTACATCCTTCCTGTCAATTCCTCTACTGTCTACATCCTTCCTGTCAATTCCTCTACTGTCTACATCCTTCCTGTCAATTTTTATGTTGTCTACCTCCTTCCTGTCAATTTCTCTACTGTCTACATCCTTCCTGTCCATTCCTCTACTGTCTACATCCTGCCTGTCCATTCCTCTACTGTCTACATCCTGCCTGTCCATTCCTCTACTGTCTACATCCTGCCTGTCAATTCCTCTACTGTCTACATCCTTCCTGTTAATTCCTCTACTGTCTACATCCTTCCTGTTAATTCCTCTGTTGTCTACATCCTTCCTGTTAATTCCTCTACTGTCTACATCCTTCCTGTTAATTCCTCTACTGTCTACATCCTTCCTGTTAATTCCTCTACTGTCTACATCCTTCTTGTCAATTTTTCTGCTGTCTACATCCTTCTTGTCAATTCCTTAGTTGTTTACATCCTTCCTGTCAATTCCTCTACTGTCTACATCAATCAATCAATCATTGAGGGCACACGTCAAGAGGTGCGTCGCTTTGCCAACCTTCCGACGCCAGCTCCGGCGATCACTCCCACCGTGCAAGTCCCCATGCAAGCCCCCTTCCCATACCAATTAACTCCCAACAGGAAGCATTGACTTGCCCAAGCCACGAACTTTGTGGGCGCCCCCTTGGCCTCCTCCACTCCGTGTTATCTCTTTCAGAAATAACCCGAGAAGCAGGATCAGCTTTTGGGTAATGTGCCACATGCCCATATAGCCGGAGTTGACGTTGGCGGACTATGCTGGTAATAAGCCTTAATTCAGTATCACGGAGCAGTTGCTGATTTGACACAAAGTCATTCCAACGATACCCTATGATACTGCAAAAGCATTTACTACCAAAGACATCAATTTACCTCTTCAGATCGGTGTTCAGTGTTAATGTCTCACAGCCATACAGTTAGACAGGGATCACCAGCGATTTGAAGATTCGAATCTTTGTCCGTCTGCATATGCATCGACAACGCCAGATACTCATGCTGAGTGAGTCCATAACACCGTGGGCCAAGCCAATCCGCCGTAATACTTCTTGACGTGACCCACCATTGTTATGGACCACGCTACCAAGGTATTTGAAGCTGTCCAAGATATCAATGTCCTCGCCACACGCATGAATAGACTGTACTGTTTCATCTAGCAAGCCTCCAAACACCTGAACCTTAGTCTTGGGCCAGGAGACCTGAAGTCCCAAAGGCTTCGCCTCCTCGTGCAGTGCTTGGAGAGCCATCACCAGAACCTCCAGTGACTCAGCAAAGATTACTGCATCGTCGGCAAAAACAAAAACAAGATCAGTGATCTTGGTGTTGGCGACAGATGCTCCACAGTGACTTTGGTCCACAACTCTGCCCAGTACCCAGTCCATTCATGTATTGAAAAGTGATGGAGCAAGGACGCATCCTTGCCTCACTCCCATATGCACAGGAAAGAAGCTGGACACGCCCCCCCACCTTCACAACACTCTCAGTCCCAGAGTACAGGCCAGATAGTAGTCCAATAATCCCCGCAGGAATCCCGCGGAGGCGCAGAAGATCCCAGAGTGCCTAACGATTCACATAGGCTGCAAGCGGAAATGGGATAACTGGGCGCGGCAACCTGGTCGCAGCCCAACTGACCGCGGGAAACTGGCTGCGGACAGCTGACCGCCGCGGACTGGAAACTGCAAACGCCTAAGTTTACATACTCAAGGCAGCTCCTTAAACCTCCACCAGCGAATGATATATTCTCGAAGACGAATCTTCGTCTCGAATACGATCCTTCGTCTTCTAGACTGTCACACTGTTAGTCAGTCCCCAGTCAGCCTTCACCAGGGGAACTTCCAACTTAGGTTGGTTTTATAGGTTAGGTTAGGCAAGTTTTTTTTATCACAATTTTATCAATTTTGTCAACAAAAAGTTCTATATGGCGGTCAGTTTCCCGCGTGCAGTTAGGCTGCGGCAAGGTAACCGCGGCCAGTTAATTGTCCTAGACCCGCTGCAAGCATCCCCTGTAAAAACTCACGTCAGTTTTCCACCAGTAAGCGAAGCGCTAGGATACGATCAGTTGTTGACTTACCAGGTGTGAACCCTGACTGTTCAGGTCTCAGATATTTCAGCAAAATGACTGTAAACTCACATCAGTAGCAGATGGGCGAGCACCTTGCCTGGTACACTGAGCGGCGTTATCCCGCGGTAGTTCTTGCAATCCTGACGGTCCCCTTTAACTTTCCAGATAGGGACGACCAACCCCCTTTTCCAGTCAAGAGAATAGGTACCTGAATGCCACACAGCAGTCAAAACAGCATGCAACCCACAGATCATGGCCTCGCCTCCAGCTTTGAGCAACTCTGCACTAATTTACAAATGCCAGCTGCCTTTCCACCCCTCAACTTTGCCACAGCCTCTTTGACTTCATCAATAGAGGGTGCAGCTTCGTTAATGGGCGGATCAGCATCCACCACCTGTAACCCAGTGGTTTGAAGCTGTCGGCTTAGAGGGTTAACCTTGAACAACTGCTCAAAGTACTCAGCCCAACGAGCCATCTGCCCATCTAATACGAGGCAACCATCCGCTGTTTGGATAGCACTCACTCGAAATGTAGACTTGGAGCGGAGCTTCTTCAGGGCTCGATAAGCATGTTTAAGGTCATTAACATTTAAATGACCCTCAACTTCCTCAAGTGAGATTCCTGACATACCTCTCCTTGTCTCTCCTCATAAGAGTTCTAGTCCTACGAGACAGAGCCCTGTACTGGTCCCAGCTCCCAGCCAGTCTAGCAGCGCGACTCTTCTTTATGCTGTCCAGCGTCTCCACTGACGCGAAACCACCCCGTGACCTTGAACACCCCCAACACACCCTCTGGTAGCCTCAAGAGTCTCACGTTTGAAGGTATTCCACAGTTCTACTGGGTCCTCTAGGGCGTCGAGCACTTCAAACCGATATGAGAGAGTCCTTCAGTTTCTCAAGATGGAACACATTGTGATCACACCTTGATATCTTTCTGGACTTGACATGAAGCTTGAGTGTTGCAACAATAAGCCTGTGGTCAGTTGCAAAGAACTCGGCACTCTGGTAAACCCTGCAGTTCTGGAGGATCCTCCAACGCGTACTAACGAGGATATGATTGATCTCCTTAGCTACTCCTCTGGCATTGCTATACCAAGTCCATCGGTGCAGCTCTGGTCTTTGATACCAAGAACCTGCAATTCTCAACCTTCTGAATTTTGTAAAATTCAGAAGGAGAAAGCTGTTGGTGTTCCTGGTACTAGAGCCATGGGGACCAACACATAACTCGTAGCTAGCTCTCTCAGTGCCAGTGACAGCATTGAAGTCACCCAAGACAATGAGTGATTCCCGGCGGGGGCACTGATCCAGAACAGAGTCAAGTTTAGCGTAGAACATTTCTTTGTCGTCAGCCCCAGACACCTTGGTAGGAGCGTACACTGCAACAAGAGACATGAAGCCCCAGGTGTGTTTTTGTCTCAATCGCATTATACGCTCATCAACCGGAATAACCTTGTAATGTACTCCCTTTCACTCTAGCTTTTTCGGTGTTATTGGATGGTATGGTAGCGAGCTACAGGCCGAGCGTGTGGTAACTGTATGAATTAAGGCACTGAATTTTGCTAGGGAGCAACAAAACTGAGTCGAGTATATTTAAGTTTATTTAAACAACCCAAAAATAAAGCACACAATGCAATTAACACAGCCTAATCTCGGGGTGAAGCACTCCTCCTCCTCCTTAATAAACCACCTCAGGCACAGCCTCATCTGCCTCGTAAGCAACTAACAACCCCTTAAGGTAGTATGAACCTCTAAACACAGGTAAATCTTACTAATAGCACCTCCTCACTGATCACCAAAATATTGACATAGGTGATAAGGTATGTAATGTACAACACGTTTGTGGTTTGGGGGACGGCCTTAGTTTGGCCACAGAGGCTCTTTAAAAATCTGGTAGCTGCCTCAAATTTTAAGTCCACACAGATGTTGAGTTATGGTTAGGTTATTAGGTTAGGTTACGTTTATGTTATGGTTAGGTTAAGTTAGGTTAGGTTCGGTTCAGCTAGGTTCGGTTATATAAGATTTTTACATTTTATTACTCAAAAGTTAGGGTTCTCAACCTTAGATTTTTTCTGGATTTGGGTGATAAAATGTAAAAATCTTGTATAACCGAACCTAACTGAACCGAACCTAAATAACTTAACCTAACCATAACATAAACGTAACCTAACCTAACAATCTTAACCTAACCATAACTCAACATCTGTGTGGACTTAAAATTTGAGGCAGCTACCAGATTTTTAAAGAGCCTCTGTGACCAAACTAAAGCCGTCCCCTAAATAAAACCACCACAAATATGTTGTACATTACATACCTTATCACCTATGTCAATATTTTGGTGATCCGTGAGGAGGTGCTATTAGTAAGATTTACCCTAACACATCCTAATACTAACACATCCTATCACTAAACACATCATATACCTAAACATAACCAAAGGGCACAGAACTCGGTGGTTAGGAAGGAGTAGCTTTCCTCTCTGTCCTGAAACCCTGTAACACATCACTCGCGTAAGTATTTCCACTTCACTTTATGTAGTACCCATATAACCTCAATATATATATATATATATATATATATATATATATATATATATATATATATATATATATTGTTACGTCACACTCCTGGCCAACAAAATGGCCGGTCCGTGGTTTGCAACCAAGGGGAACAACACTCGCCACATGACGAGGCGAGACGACGAGAACAATAGTCTCACAAGTTACCCCTTTCACTGGTGCGACGGAGGGAGAGGTAAACTGTGCATTAAAACGACACAGGTCACTGGAAAACTAGACACCCTTGACCTCTCCCCTCCTCTTTGACACAACAGGAAAAAAAATATCACAGCAGTAGAGTGAGAAACACTGCTACCAGGTTCGACACGAGGCCACCAATTCTCCCTGCGGTGAACCTCGATAATTTACATAGCCACAACTCTGAGATGCAGAGGTTTGGGTTCTGGCGGAAGGGCTAAGTAGCCGCGACCGCTCTCGAGAATGGTATATTTAGAGAAATAATCCAACATCAACGAAAACCTCGAAAAGTAGTTGGAGCTTTTACACTTCTCAGGCTATGAAGACCTGTAAACCCCAGCAGAGGAGGAATTCCACACTCATATAACCGAGTACTGGCGTCCTCCCTCTTCCAGCCACTACTGGGGCCAGAAACGTTGTCAGTGTTGTCCGTCTTTACTTTGTCCGACGCGAACACTATTACTTAGTGTAAGCCAATGGATGTGTGTGTGTGTGTGTGTGTGTGTGTGTATTGTGTGTGGGGCAAAGTAGACGAAACTCAACGCTGGGCACGTTTCTGTACGTGTCTCACAGCTCCCAGAAACCACAACAAAACCAAGAAACACGACCCTTAACTAAGCCACTACCAATAGGGTATTGTGGCATGTATTGACTAGCTAATATGCACAAAAAGAAACGACGAGACCCGAACCCTCTCAAGCGTCTAACGCCGACCGTAGCCACTAGCAGACTGACGCGACACCCGCCTCCCGCCTCTCCGCTGGCTGGGCAGACAGAGAGCCCGCCACGCGCGCACCTCATGGCAGCGCCAACAAGCCAACAAGCCAAAATGAGGGAACTCTGCACTGCACTATCCTCTCCTTCGAAAGAAAGGCTCAAAGGATGCCCAAAGAGGCCCGCTATCGAACTGAGCAAACGGATAACACAAATAACATACATAAAGTGACTAAAACATAGCAACAAAGCCAAAAATACAAGAAAATTATAACGGGCTCATGAAACACAATGCCTAGCGCAAGAAGGGCACGACACAACCTCAAGGTCACACACACACACACACACACGCTAATCTATTCACTGGAAAACCCCATAACATTCACCTCAAAGAGGGTTCCACTGAGTGCAGCTGTAAAAGTGACCCTTCCTGAGAATCTTAGGTAACTCTACTTCTCCCATCCATGACGTGTCTTATATTTCCGAAACCTCAACCCTAAAACTCTCGATCCCTCGAATCATAATTAACCCAGATGAAAGAACGCTTGTTTGCTCCTGAAGGGTCAATAAAGTTACGCTCATTACAACTTCAGCCACGGGTGGCTGCATTCTGCTAGAGACGCCTATAGCTACTGTAATACCAATAATTTCCCTAATTTGAATAACAGGGGAACGGTAAGACCGTTGAATAAAACCTAGGAAATTTCCACTCTAACCTCCTCTACTTCTCCCCCCACTCGCTGGGACGCGCTATTATGAATTGTCAGTCAAGTCTTAATTAATAATTTAGGCTACGAAATATAAGAAAAAAAATAGAATTTTTCCCTCTATTTTTCCATTTAATCAATCATCTCACTTAAAATGTAAAGAATAAGGGCAGTCTTAAGTAGGTCCTTAGGTATAACTACAATTTGGGTAAAATTAGGAGAATATAGATGAGGTGGCAACCCTCGATCACATCCTTGCCTAGGCAGCGAGGGGGGTATAAGGAGAGAAAGAATCGGTCACTTACCACAAGCTGGTTTTGGGCAACTTTAACGCCCATCATCAGCAATGGGGCAGTGAGGTGTCAAGTGTACGCGGGGAACATTTTGTTAACATTCTCCTACAGACAAACCTCTGTCTTCTGAACGATAGTTGTGCGACTCGTGTAGACGATCGGACTGGTAACGTGACTGCCATTGACCTATCATTGGCCTCGGCAAATATGTTCCCTGACTTCTCTTGGGATGTCAGCGACGACTCACACAGAAGTGACCACCTACCTATCTGCATTTCTTACGCACGCGACGTTGCCACTACCACTCCTCCACCTAAATTTAATTTTAAGAGAGCAGATTGGGCAACCTTCCATGTGATCGCCGACGTGGATATATCTGGCGAGGACACTGACACAATGGTTAGTAACGCAACACAATCCATTTTACACGCCGCTGAGGCATGTATTCCGAAAACTTCTACAATTCACACAAAGCATGGAGTTCCTTGGTGGACAACAAATTGCCGACAAGCACTTCGTAAGCGTAATAGGCGATACAAGTATTTCAGCCAGCAGCCCAGTCAAGATAATTTCATGGCCTATAAAAAGGTAAGGGCTCAGGCAAGGAAAGTCATCCTTCAAGCTAAGAGTGGCTCTTTCAGAGAGTATACATCAACTGTAAACGGTACAACCCCGCTAGGACAGGTGTGGAATACAGTCCGTGTCCTTAGCGGGAAAAAAACAACCACTCAAATAACCACACTCATCATCAACGGGGATGTTACAGACACCCCCCCCCCAGCCATTGCCAACTTCTTAGCCCGGCAATTTGAACAGGCGAGTAGCTTCGCCTCGTTTCACCCTGCCTTCCTTCCCCGGAAGGAGGCAGCAGAACAAAGTCCTAAACTTTGCCACAGGAGGCGTAAACACTGATTACAACTCACAGTTTACGCCGGATGAACTCCTCCTTACCCTGAAATCCTGTAAAGGCTCCAGTCCTGGTCCAGATCAAATATCTTACAGTATGCTCCAACATCTCGGCCCTAGTTCACTCATTAAATTACTCTCTCTTTACAATAGAATCTGGACCACTCATACTTTAACCCAATCTTGGCATTTTGCTCACGTTATCCCAATACCCAAAAAGACTGGTCGCCTTACGGACCCCAGTGCGTTTCGCCCTATTGCGCTCACGAGTTGTCTCTGTAAGGTCATGGAACGCATAATTAACAAAAGGCTGCTTTTTGTTTTAGAAGCAAAAGGTGTGTTAAGTGGTCAACAATCGGGTTTTCGTAAATACCGAGGCACGATGGACCACTTAATGCACCTGGAGCATTGTATTTCAGAGGCTTTCGCCAAAAATGAATTCATGAAAGGAGTGTTCTTGGACATTCACAAAGCCTTCGACATGACATGGCGAGACGGTATCCTCATAAAACTCCATGCTCACGGTTTAAGTGGTAACTTGCCTATTTTTGTTTATAATTTCTTACAGGACAGAACTTTCTCTGTCAAGCTTCCCTGTAACGTATTCTCGGACATTTTAAGTCCAGGAAAATGGGGTGCCACAGGGTAGTGTTCTTAGTCCTACTTTATTTTGTGTTATGATTAATGATATTCTGTCATCAACTCCTGTCCCAAGAAATCTTAAATACTCGCTCTACGCTGACGACTGTGCGTTATGGCATTCATCGTCAAACGCTCAGTTCTCGGCTGGGCGGATAAAAATTGCTCTTGACTCCGTCCAACAGTGGGCCTCTCTGTGGGGATTTAAGTTTTCGGTTCCAAAGTGTATCGGTGTAGTTTTCACTCAACGTAAAATTCCTGCTTTGCATATTACTCTTCAAGGTCAGCCGATACCATTTCAAAATTCAGTTAAGTTCTTGGGTCTGCATTTTGACAGCAGACTCAATTGGAAAACACACGTGAGATTTACACCCGAGCTGGTTCTGCGAGTAGGTGCTGCTTCTACAGCTCCTTCGGCCACCCCCAGGATTAAAAATAGAGCGAGGGGATCCACTCACACCAATCAGGTTGCAGGAGTCCAGTGGCCTTTGCCCTGCACCCGTCATTTGGGCCATCAAGCCCCTCTGATGTCTTTGCATCAGAGGGGTTTGTGTGGATGGACCCCCCAGCAAAACCGGGTCGGGGTTGCAACTAAGGCCACGCCCACGCCCAGAGCTTCGACCCCGGCCTCTACAGCTTAATCTGTTTGTAGCTTAAGGAAAGTTGTTACAAGGAAGGGTTGCAAGCCCCACCCCCACCAACCAGCCAGATCAGGGGCTGGGCTGACTGCTAGCCAAGGGCAGGGACGCAGAGATCCTGAGGGAGAAATTCCCGGCTGACCCACTATTTGACCCATGGCTGGGATTGGATGGCCATTGACTCATCACGGTGAGTTCATCTGCCCTTTGTGTGGTCTTATTTTTAATCCACCTGGATGTTCAACACACCCTCCTCACTGGTATGGTCCAGTGGGGGAGCCGGTTTAGTCGCAGACAGCCTGACCATGCGGCTGGTTGTACTGGGTTACATAATACCAGTAGCAGAGAACAATCCTGACCAGACAGTGTGTATGTGTGTGTGTGTGTCATCATGTCAATTCCTCTGCTGTCTACATCCTTCCTGTCAATTCCTCTACTGTCTACATCCTTCATTAAGACCACATTAATTCTGTCTTTCTTTATACACTCACTGCTACTTTTTTTCTGTTTAACCCAATCCTTCTTATCCTTTCTTTCCTCATGGCCAATCCACAGCAATCCACCACTATTATCTGGTACCTAGGTAATATCAGACGAGAGGCCGATTCAACTTGCTTAACTCCGTTCTTATTTGCTTACCTCACAATCCTTCATCCTGTAAGACAATTGGGGATTTTTCACAGTAGTTAAAAGGTGATTAAATAATAAGTATAAGTATAAGTATGTATGAATTATGTAACTCAGATAAGTTTGATTGACATCAAGTATGTTCACCAAGATATTTTGTCAGTTATGCAAAGTCGAGATAAGAGAGTTTACTCTACTGTCTTATTTGAGGAACATTATGTTATTTGGGTTTAGTGGAACAATAAGACAAGAGTAGTTTAAAACTTTCAAGGATTACTGAAAGAGGATAACATAACACCAGCGTGTCTTTATAATTTATTGATACCAAGAATATTTTGTACATCAAACCTTAGCGTGAGGTCATATATCCATTTGAGGGAGCTTCAAGATGAATGTTTAAGTAAATGAATGCCATTGCAGTGTTGACAGCATAATGTTACAGACGTAAATGATCACTGCTGCAAGATTTTGACATCCTTGCAAGGGAGATTAAATATTCCTCCCGAACCAGATAGCCGTAACACCATATTGCTCTGCTAGGGTTAATGAGAGTGTGCTGCCCCTCTCACCAAGACGCAGCTGTGAGGATTGATTGAACTCACAACCTACAGGCCGCAAGCTGACACCTGACCCCCTGACACCCTTGTAAATGACTGCTGCAACAAGATTTAGATTGACTCAAGTTATTAAAATCTGATCAGTGAACACACACCTTCCACACAAGTCCTTTTCAAAATACAGTTTCCTAGGTTATAGTGAAGAATAAATAAATAAATCATGGTTTCTTATTAAAGAATACCAAACTCTGGGACCTCTCAATACAAATAAATGATTTCCTTAGGTTAAAAATTGTAAGTAAAATTAAGGTAAAAGTAATCTATTCTATTGATTAATTTGGCTTTATCATTCTACTAGTTTTTTCTTAAAGGGTGGTTCAGAGTTGGAGTCTTCTGAGATGTTGAACTGCGTGGAGGAGAAGTCTGTTGCATCTTGGGAGTCACTCATCATAGACATCGCTAAAAAAAAAACATATCAATCAATCCATATATAAATAAAAATCAATAAATACATAAAATAAATGACATAAATAAAACACTTAATAATGGTGCTTTACAAATCCAATGGTCTTGTTCACCAATGCTTGGCTCTATGTAATGGAAATTGTGTGGTAGTTTAGTTGAGTTTTGCATTGATCACTCGTATGTCAAGTGTCAAAGTTTGAACGGCCGGCAGGAAAACACAATTACCGTAACCATAACCTACAGCTCCCTATGGATGCCAGATAACCAGAGTCCCTTTAAACACATGGAACATCATTACTTAGACTTATTTTGCCTTTGCTTGTTCATACAACTTGCATTTTACATTAGTTAGTGATAAATGTATGTTCATGCATGTGTGTTATAGACATATATACACAAGCATGTCTGTGTAAATGGTATACATATATATGTGAGTGTATACATGCATTTTTTTATTCTTTTATGCTATTGAAGAACAGGCCAAGGGCATAAAAAACGATATAAAAAAAAATCACTTAATTGTCAGTTCCCTCAAGAAAATAGAGTAATCAAAGAAGGTGATGCCAGATTAAGGTTGTAGGTGTGTTGATACTCCTCTGTTAAATGAGTTCAAGTGGTAGGAAGGGAAGGTGGAAGGGTTGATACACTGTCCTGAGACTCACCAGTATTGGAATCATCACCGCCCATCTGGAAGGCTGACATGCTGCTGTCTCGGCTTGACAGTCGATTCTCCTTGTTGGCTCCCCCACCACTCTTCTTCTTCCTCTCCTGCTGGGCAAAACAACACATGATACTTCAAAGAGAATATATACATGGAAAAGAAGTACACAGTCACTTCTATGTGAATATTGTCCAATGAGGAGGCAATAAGGGAGATGAAAGTAATGAAAGGTGGGAAGGTGCCGGGTTGGATGGGTGTGTGGTAGAGTGTTTGAAAGGTGGCAGAGTGACGGTGGTTGAATAATTAGTTTATATATATGCTTCATGAGTAGTATGGTGCCAAGTGACTGGGCGAGTGTGTGTGTTTTCTCCCTTATGATAAATGTGAATGTATCAGTTTTAGGGTTATAAGTGTATTGAGTGTTGTGTTTAGTTTTCAAGGGAATGTAAGGCAAGTATATAGATAGATGGATAGATGAACAAACTTACATCTTGAATGACCGGAACCCACTTGTAGATCTTCATTGTGGTATCATGTATTGTGATCCATTTCTTCTCCCTGTAAAGTATAGAAAGTGCATGAATTGAAACCATTATTAATCAATATTACAGCTGTATGATTGTACTGCATAACTGAGCTAGTGTTACAGAAGACAGTACTCACTTCAAACTACTTCACTACTAATAACATAGAAGTCTGTTAAATATTATGGCGAAAAAAATGACGTTAAATCCAGTAATAATTGGATCAGTTCCACTAATGTCCGCCAACCCACGCACAATGCTTCTATTTTGGTAAGAATACTTATTTTCACCAATGACTCTTCCATGCTGTTGTGGGTTTCTTTATGTTTTAGGCCTATTTGTGCAATGAAACCCTAGTGAAACCATGCCTAAAGTGCAAGGAAAGCAGGGAAGAACACTCAATTTAGTGGGAATCTCGACACACACACACACACTTACACACACACACACACACACACACACTCTGAGCTCTTCCATAGGGGGACGGCCGGCTGTCTCGAGAGACCAGCAGCAGACTGTACAGTGAAAAAAAGTGAATTACACTGTATTCCTTGCGGGTCGTAGAAGGCAACCAAAAGGGACAGAGCGAGGGGTCTGGGAAGCCCCTTCTCTTCATTCTCTCCTATGAAAAGACAAGGTGCAGAGGGGAGGGGAGAGTAATGTCTCTTGAACCCTTGTCGTGGCTACCTCCTTTAACAGGGGTGTAAGTCAGTGTGTGTGTGTGTGTGTGTGTGTGTGTGTGTGTGTGTGTGTGTGTGTGTGTGTGTGTGTGTGTGTGTGTGTGTGTGTGTGTTACGTCGGCACACAACACTCACCAGCGTCGCACTTTATCCAGTGCTTGCATGGACCTCTTGGTGTCCTCCTTCCCTCTGGAGCGAGTCTCTGCCCTCAGTGACCTGGACATCATGCTTCTGTTGGGTTACAATACTCTGGAAAAAGAAATGTATTATGAAAATCAAAACATGCACACTATTAATTTGAAAAAAAGGTTAAAGAAGACCATTACTGATACTGAAAGTGTTTTTTGTGGTTATAAGACTGAAGTAAGACTAAATATGAGGTTAGGTTGGATTAAAATAACTGAACATAAACTAATTGGTGAGGGAGTAGCATGAGTGATTGAGACAGATCACATCAATTCAGTATGTGTAAGGTTGCAAAGTGATGGCCTCATAAAAGTGTGATAGACTGTCCCTCATGAACCCTTCCATGTCTATGAGGTTCACATTGATTCACGTGAACATCCCATGAAAATATTCCAGCCACACGCTCAATGAAACACCTGGGAGATTGTTTTCCGTTCAATTAGTGTGCCTTACCTGGCCACCATTCAATACACAATTACCACAACACTTGAGACAGTAGGCTGTATCAATTATAACACTGGGCACTGGGCTTCAGGTCTGGGGTTACGAGGACTCCAAGGTGTTTCTCCTTATGTGTCTGAGTTAAGTGTGTGGAGTCAAGGTGGTACTGGTGGCCAGTGTTGGTTCTGCCTATGTGCATCACTTTACACTTGTCCTCGTTGAACTGCAGTAGCCAACTGTTACTCCATTCGTGAAGCTTGTCCAGGTCTTTTTGCAGGATGGTTCTGTGGTTGGGCTCCTTGATCCTCCTGTACAGCTTGGCGTCATCAGCAAACATCTTCCCACTGGACTGGACTTCATCGAGAAGGTCGTTGACGAAGATAAAGAACTGAGTTGGCCCAATCACGCTGCCCTGTGGGACATCACTCCACACTCGCCTCCAGATTGAATGTCCCTCTGATTCCCACCCTCTGTTCCCTGTCTCTCAGAAAGTTTTTGATCCACAGCCACACATGTCCTTCAATTCCGGCCTGTTTGAGTTTGGGTGGAAGCCGTGTGTGGGGCACTGTCTCAAAGCCTAAGTACACTGCATCCACACAATCTCGTTCGTGGAGGGCATCTTACAGGTCCAAGAAGTACTCAATGGTGTCTAGTGTGTAGCTTGAAGTCATTAATACAAGGCACAGGCAAGCTGGAAGGAAGGCTATATAAGGCCACTACTAACACCAAATACAGTGACAAGGTTATGGCAATACTTACATGCAAAAAGGTGACTTGTATCTCCTGTCAAACGAGATATAAATACAATACAGTAACAGCGTCCCTCTCTCTCTCACTCCCACGCAATGGCAGCCTTAACAACGGTGCTCTCTATTGTTATTGTATATATCCTGTTATTGTATATATATTGTGTATGATGACGAAACAAGGTCCATAATAAATATTCTTATTAATCATGGGTGTTTGTACAGTATGTGTTTTTTTTATTATTTATAATCATCATAATCTGGGTTTTCATTTATAATCATATATACATCGCTTATGGGTTTTAAATGAATGTATTACTTCCTTTCTTTATTTTACATTTATAATATTGCTTGTTAAATTAGCCTTAGCACTTTTAATTATAAGTTTGAGTTTAATTATAGAGTGTGAGTCAGTGTGAGGCTCAGTGTGGTTAAGGCAAGGAGAGAAAGAGCACGTATTTTATTTATTGGAATTTACTGCCATTTAACCACAAAGCAAAGGTAAGATTTTAATGTACAGGCTTCCTTATGTCTCCTAGAAATGGTGTGCGTGGTGGAAAGGTGTTAAAAGGAGTTAAATGGCGGTAAATATTGAAGGTATATTAGGAGGAAGCTGGACGCCATTAATGTTATTTTTACACTTGTTGTTTTTTGTTTATTTGTTTGTTTTTTTTCTCCCTAGGACGTGTTAGTGCTTGATGTTGTACTTTAATTGATGTTTTATTTATTTATATATATAATGATATAAGTGTTTGTTGTTGTGGTGTGGCATCACGCTTTTATCAGGACTAAATCGCATTTGTTTTGTTTTTTTATTAATATTAATCACTTACATGATCACCAGAATGTACCTGGATACAAATAACACACTTTTCATATGGATTTTGATCAATTTCGAGTGATTTTGACATTCATTTCCGTCGCAACAGCATATATAATAAGATATCCTTATCACCCCCAACCAGCCTGGGCACCTGTACTAGGACATAACAATGTAAGGAAGCTACTAAAGGTCCGGAGGCCTGCACTAGGTAGTTCCGGTAATGTTTGGTTCTTTTTGGGGGGGGGATTAACGCTAAGAATAAGATGCTAGAATCACTAACATAACATAACAAATGACCTATTGACGGTCACAAAACCTGGCGTGTGGATACGGAAGAGAAAAAATGGTGTCTGCACCTCACCCAACTCCCGATTTTTGGCCATCGAAAACATTCGATATCTTCTAAATCAACATAGCGTAACAAAACCTAAATTAACCAAACCTTAACCTATATTGACAAATAACAGAACCTTGTTCAAACCAAACTAAACTTTACCTTATTCCCAAAGAGAAGGTTTCATAGAAAACATTGAATGTCTCACAAACTATGAATTTGCAATGGAAATGTAATTCAGAGAACCTTCTCAGAATGCATCTGATCATGTTAAAACACAACTCTGAATTCTCTAGAACATTCAGGTGAAGATGTAAAATAATACTAGTGATTTATGCTAAGAAAAATAGGCAGTGCTTACAGGTACGGCAGCCGTACGAATGGGGGATAACAACGGGATACAGCTGCCGTATCTGTAAGCACTTAGAGGTACAGCAGCCATACCTGTAAGTGCTCCTTATAAATATGGCACGTGCCTAACTTTTAGGTAATGAAATATAAAAAGCTTATACAACCGTACCTAACCGAACCTAATTTAACCATAACCTAACGTAAGCCGTATCCTCATAGTGTTCGTTTATAGATACGGCACGTGCCTAACTTTTGGGTAAAAAGTTTATATAACCGTACCTAACCGTACCAAACATAACTTGAAAGATGTTTTACTAGGTAAATACTAAGGCACATGCCGTACAAATAGCAGATTATTCTGTTGATAACTTTCTAAGTGTTTTTGAAACTCTTTGTACGATGAAAATGTTGAATTTACTGCAAACACGGTGGGTGACGCCGGCACATGCTGTACAGATAGGGGATGACAACGGGGTACGGCTGCCGTATCTGTAAGCACTTTGTATAAAATAAGGTGCCAGAATCAGTAACACATTTATGAAAGTACTTTGATATCCTATTGTTTAATGCTTGTGTTTGAATAATTGTGTGCCTGTTTCACACTCTTAAATGCACTTGTTTGTATTGAAATTAATATATTGCATTCATATACAATTTCATCCTAGTTTTTCTTCTTCTTTCTCCTCTCTCATTTCACCTCCATTAATTTTCCTCAATTTTACATTCGCTTTCTCTCACTCTCTTTCTGTCTGTCACTCTATTTCCCTAAACACTAACATGTATTTGTATCTCCTTCCAGATGTCTGTTGGGAAGATAATATTAAAATCGACCACCAGGATGTCCCTGAACGACCGGTGAGAGAGAGTGATGGCTGTTTGATAGTTGGCCCACGAGCCCCCCCAACAGGACCTTCCCCCCCCCACCAGCCCATTACTTAGGCTCCTTCACCTTATGAAAGAAAGCCCCTGACAGTTTCCCAGATGAGTCCTCGTCAGTCATTGTAATAAGAGTGTCATTCATTTATTCAATGTTCTATTATACACCATTACTTCAGCTGAGTTGGGGCCATTTGTATGTGTAGTTGTGATTAGTTGGAGCTCCCCGTCACTGCACAGCTTATTAAAGAAAGTGGGCAGTGTAGTGAGGAGCTCTGCAAATAAGGGTCCTTTTCAGGCTTATAAAAGAAAGCTGATGGTCCCTCTTTGTCTTTCTTGTCTGGCCCGTTTCCCAAAGCTACCTGACCAGGGGGGAAAAGTATTATTTTTATTCAAAGTCTTCCAATTCATGGATGACTGATATAAAAAAAAATAATAATAAACCTGGATAATTTTAACAGTCCAGTTATTTTAATGAATTTTGAATGAGAATTGCTTAACTTGTAATAATTTATTAGAAAAAATGAAACTCAGGGAACAGCTTGAGGCCCCAGACACACAGGGTGTAGGGTGCAGGACACATCCTGTACCCAAGCATGTGTCTGAACAAAGGGCCAACACACCCAAGCATCAGTGGCACTCTCCACCGTGAACCCTTAACCAATGGGCCGGTGCCTTACAAGGTGCCAATAAGGTGCCTCGTCCTGCCTTTACAACACTGTCATACACATTGTGGTCTGTTCAAGGAGCCCTTTTGAAGGTGAACTAAAGCAAGCAGGAAAGACTCCCTTGCTTGTCCTTTCATAGAGACTTAAACCACCACCACCACCACCACCACCATGTTATCCCTGACCTAACACTGAAGGTCCCCTGGGTACCACCTGCCGCCAACACCATGGATGGATGTGAAGAATGTGCTGCTCGGGCCTCACCACACCTGCAGACAACCTAACCTCATGTGCTGCTACAGGAATACTTGTCTATGCTCCTTTGAGTGTACGTGGACATAACTACTCGTCTAATTGATCCGTAATATAATGGTTTTATTTATTTATTTTAAAGGTATGTATGTCATGATGAAATGTTCCAGTTGTCATTTTTCACTGCGTGGTTTGTTTCAATTTGTAATGTTGTTCATCTTTATTATTAATGATTATTAGAATATAACTGCATACATTTTCTTGTTGTAAACTAATTTTTTTTGATAAGTTGGAAAGAGTATTAAGTATTTTTGCCGTAACTTACTTGTATGAACCAGCCGCTGTTTACAAGTTATAGTGACATCAATAGACTTATTCATTTATTACTTACACTTACGAAGCTTAGCGAGTACTTATATATTGTCTGTATGTCTGTATGTCTGTTGGTATGTGAGGACAACACTGCATCACAACCTCATTAATCTTCATCAACATAACCTTCCCCCCCCCACCCCCATTCTGCTGCCTTAAATCTACACTTTATTAGGTTAAGGTCAAAAGTAAAGGTTAGGAAATATTAAATGTCACCATTGTTATTACCATTGTACGGTAGTATCTTATTATGTTTATATCTTATTCATAGTTTAACTTGCTCATGTCACTCATTACAACTATATCTTACTCATCCTTTACTGCCTCCTGTCACTCACTCACTCACTCACTCACTCACTACAAGGGGAAGGAAATAACACTTGTAATGTCGGATGTTTTGTCGTGTGAGGTTCTACATAAATTTGTCCGCTGCTTTTCATAGTAAATGGAATAGTATTTACAGTGTACATGAGTTGTTTGTTAGTTCTAGTGTGGAAGGAGGTTGACCCTTACAGCCACGGGGAAGGTCACAGAGGTCATGAAAGGGTCATTGTATAGCGATTCCACCACTCCATAAAGACCTTTGCTGGCTCTCTCTCTCTCTCTCTCTCTCTCTCTCTCTCTCTCTCTCTCTCTCTCTCTCCCTCATACATTATTGCAGTATAGATATTTTTCATTCAGTAAAGATGTACATTATTTCCCAAGTTTCCTATTAAACGTTTTGTCATAATACTATTTAACATTTACTCAATATAGCTGGAACATTGGATAGAAAGCCTCTACATTGGGACCCTCGTGTGTGTGTGTGTGTGTTCAGACTGGGATCTTCTCAACTATATATATATACTCAAATCCAGTGATCTCGATACATCAAATATTATAAATCATATTTCATACAAGTGTCATGAAGCTTGAAGGTATACTTATGTGGAGAAATAAAAGGAATATTAAAAGGAGGGTGTGTGTGTGTGTGTTAAGGTGCGTGTGTGTGTGTGTGTTATGGTGAGTGTGTGTGTGTGTTATGGTGAGAGTGTGTGTGTGTGTGTTAAGGTGAGTGCGTGTGTGTGTGTTAAGGTGAGTGTTGGATGAGTAAGTATGGTAGTTGTGTGCGTATGTGTGTGTGTGTGTGTGTGAGAGAGAGAATTGTAATGTAATTTTTCTGTGTATCAATCAATATTTTGTTCATATTTTTCTTTCCAATACAGTATACGTACAGAAAATACTATATGTAGGTTATCAGCTTCATACATTTTCCTCATAAACCCACACACTCAATCCATACATACACACATACAAACATACAAACATTTACATCTACAGAACACATGGTTATCTTGTCCTTATTTGTGTAGATGTTTGAAAAAAATCGGTGATGTTGAAGAAGTGATTGAGTGACTAGGTATTATTTTTTATTATATATTTAATAGAGAATGGTGTTAGTGTGTGAGGTTGCTTTTCAGAAGGAAGTGTGATGTTTATAATAGCATGGCATAGCAGCTGTCAATATCCTGAAGAAGCTATCAAGAGGAGAGAGAGAGAGAGTGGTGCCTAGACAAGGAAGGCTGCGTCAAAGAGTAAAGGGCTCCGCCAGACATGTGTGTGTGTGTGTGAACAATACTACAGAGTCAGTACTGTACGTTGGGCAAATTAAAATGGTTAAAGCAGGTTGTTAAGATGGTAATAGTGGGCTTGTAGTTGCATGGGGACTCACTGTGGGTGCTGGTGACTCCCCACACACAAATGAGTTCATCATGAGGGGGGACTAGAGCTTCTTCAGGGCAAGGAAGACTCCCAGGAAGAGGATAAGCTCACAGGAGGGTGGCGTCATGGCCCACTAGTGACCGGCAGACTGGTCCTGCCACAGATTCACGGTGCTGCGCCAGGAGAAGCCCATGGGCCAGGGTCAGGGCCAAGGCCAGGGTGCACCGGGGCTGGAGGAGAGGCGGCAGCAGGCTCAGGCATCCAGACGCAACCAGCGGCTCGCAGCACAGATGGAACGACGACCAGCTGTTGTGGCAGCCTTGAAGCTGAAGAAGGTAAGGAAGGAGGGAGTGTGATACCAGGAGGAGGAGGAGGAAGGTTGTTATTAAGGTTCTCAAGGCATTGTGGAAGCATAGAGGTGCTAGAGAACACTTGATTGCACTATTGCACTACACTTTCATTATCATTATCTGTGGTGACCAGTTGAAGTTAACATGTTAACATTGGGTTATGTTGATGTTCCCCAGTGCCGTTTGATGTTTACGTTTACCTAACACTTGTATGTAGGAGATGATTCAGCTTGATGGCTACATTAAGGTGGCCACAACTATCTATCAGGACACCTCATTAAGTATATTCTGTGTTTTATACACAAATTAAGAGTGCTTATTTAAAAGGTTTCTGTGGATGTTAGACAATATATATTTTAAGAGCTTGGTGCATGATGCAGTAACTCACATTATTAATAATTATAATAACATTGCATTACCTTTCAGCCCAATGTAGAGCAGCGTCTGAATGGTCAGCGTCCAGTGTCAGTGAAGCAGAGGCTGGCAGTGCAGGGCCGGCTCAGTGCCCCCCATGAAGGCAGCATGGGGGGGGGCCTGAACATGAGGGGGCGGGGGTCTGTACGAGGCCTAAGGGGAGTCACTGGGTTTAGAAGACCCACCTTCCGGGGAGCCACCTACAGGGGCGTCACATTCAGGGGAGCTTCCTTCAGGGGGACCAGAGGAGCATTTACCTTAAGGGGTGAGTTGCCTTTAGATTTTTTTATGTATTTATTCATTTATTTATTTTATTTTATTTATTTATTTATTTATTTTTTTTCAATTAGTGCCATAATATACCGAGTTAAATTCTGTTCAGTTTAATTTCAGTTATAATTGATTCATGACTAATATGTTTTGGTAATGTGTTTTTTCCGCCTTCAGGGAGAGGAGTGAGCAATCTCCGAGGGATGAGAGGGGCCAGCAGGGGAGGAAGGTTCGTGCGGAGCCGAGGCATCCGAGGCAACATGGCCGCCCGGGGAGTGATGAGAGGAAACCTTCGCGGACGCACCTCTGTCGGAGTACAAGGGAGAGGTGGCTTCAGGTAGATAGATATACATTTTTAGTGGCTTCAGGTAGATAGATATACATTTTTAGTGGCTTCAGGTAGATAGATATACATTTTTAGTGGCTTCAGGTAGATGGATATACATTTTTAGTGGCTTCAGGTAGATAGTTATACATTTTTAGTGGCTTCAGGTAGATAGATATACATTTTTAGTGGCTTCAGGTAGATAGTTATACATTTTTAGTGGCTTCAGGTAGATAGATATACATTTTTAGTGGCTTCAGGTAGATAGATATACATTTTTAGTGGCTTCAGGTAGATAGATATACATTTTTAGTGGCTTCAGGTAGATAGATATACATTTTTAGTGGTTTCAGGTAGATAGTTATACATTTTTAGTGGCTTCAGGTAGATAGATATACATTTGTAGTGGCTTCAGGTAGATGGATATATACATTTTTAGTGGCTTCAGGTAGATGGATCTTTAGAAGCCTTTACATCCTTGTTGATAAATTCTTAATTGTAAATCCATCCATATCTTTGTACTGTAGTGTTCAGTTCTTCTGTGTCATGTTATTCTTTGTTTTGGTGAATTTGGTTTTATTTAACTAAAGCCAAACACATGATGATTATACTTTTAGTCTGAAAATTCGAAAAGTTTGACATAATTATATTTGATAGGAGATGTATATATTTTTATTTATTTTCATTTATTTATTTATTTATTTATTTATTTTATTTTATTTTTGGGTGTGTGTGTGATAAATGAGAAGGAAATATAGAAATGTAGCTAATGCAAAATGAATTAGTCTTTGTTTGTTTTTCTGTTAGTACATACATATATATATATATCTATAAAAAAAAAAATTACTGTAGTGGTATGTTGCTTTTCTATTCCTTAAGATTGAAAGCCCTGGTTCAACTTCACTTAGCTCATGTAATACCATTGAAAAGATAGAAAGGCAGCTTACATTCACCTCCTCAAACTTATCCTTTTCATTACAAATCTACTTTCTATGAAGGCCAAAGTTTCTCATTTTTATTCCTTTACTTCTCTGTTGTTATTGCTGGTGACGAGAGTTCTTGTTCATGATACATTCTTTGACTTGTCTCCATCCTGCTACACATAACAACTGTACTTTCATATAAGGGCAAACTTTTCTCACCTACTGTATGTGTGAGAGAGTGTGAAATTGTGTGTCGGGTGTTCCCTCTAAGAGACCCATCTGTGCCACACTCTGAGGGGTAAACAGGGAAAGGTATAGAAAAGGAATACTGCCTCAGACACATCAGTCTTGAATAAAGTGTAGCACGTTTCCTGATGACTGTTAGAGATACTTTCCCTTCCTGCACCTGTCTCCAAGCTTCCTAAGTAGACAGCATGTTGGTACTGTCCTGTGGTAAGCAGTCACTGTTCTCATCCTGTACAGGTTGACTATTAATAATCCGGCATGAGCAAACACCTAATTCTGGGTACAGCGCCATCAAAACATAAACATATACAGTGCCTCCCGAAAACAGTGATGCGCCAACTCAGGAAATTTGAAACTGCGCTCAGAAATTCTTGCCAGAAAACTGATGGAACCGGATTATTGATAGTTAACCTGTACTTGTCAGGAATAGCGTTCATCAAGATTCTTTTCTTCAACCATGTTTTATTCATTCATCAGTGTTTTGACTCTTCGTACAGTCCCTTCTTACCCTATTGACTTACACTTTCATTATTTCTTAGACAACACTTGATGAATAGTTAATGACTGAGATGCTGTGAAGGACCTACCTGCTATCTATCTATCTATCATTTCAGAATAGGAATAAAATGAGGTGGTCTTCAATGCCTCTAATATCTGAGTGCCACTACCTGTTAGCTAGCAGAGACAGCCTTTTAGACAGTCCTCATCTTACACATAAACACCAACACTCACGCACTCCACGCACTCACTCCTCAAGGCTGACAGAACATTCTTGGGTTGTCCTTCAGTTGGAAAATTGATATTGTAATTGAGTCTTGAATGGAGTCGCACAAAGGTTTACATTGTGTGTTGGCAGCATCAAGTGTTCTCCGCCTCCCACCCAGATGCAGACTCTATACAGGGTCCTCTTAGTCCCATGTATGAAGTGTGTGTCTCGTGGGTGATGCGACCACACCCACAGCCACACCCACACTGCACTTCTAAGCGGGGTAAAGTCTTGTGTAACACCTACCTAATCCATCCCAGTTGTTGTAATCTTTGTGGTTATTGCTCTTTCTTACTTACTATCTACTGTACATGTTCCTTCTCTCTCTCTCTCTCTCTCTCTCCCCCATAACTGTGAGGTACTTATTACAAGACTTTCTACATCATCTCATCCCTTTTATTTATGTTTCACTCACTCACTCATCTCTGTTATATTCTCTCTCTCCGTGTTAATGATGAGAGTCAAACCAGTAGCAGTAATTTTTATTTATTTATTTATTTTTTTTCCATCTACTTCAATGGTGAATTCTGGTACAGTCTGCCTTTCTTTCTCTTTATTTTATTTATTTATTTATTTTTTTTATGTATATACTTTTTGGGCTGAAGCTGTTTATTGAAAAGCACCATATAAAGTAAACCGACTCGTGTTTATATTTTTTGAAAGTCTTTATATATGCCTGTTTTGTGTTTTTCATTTGTAATTTATTTTATTTTATTTAGCTAGTTAGTTTTATTATTATTTTATCCTATTGTATATTTGTTTGGTTTGGTGGTGGGTTGATATTAGTTTTTATTTATTTATCATCACTATTATTATTTTTGTGTAACTTCGGCGAATCTCTTTTTTTGTACGTTGATAAAAAAATATATGTTCCAGGGGCAGAGGACGCGGCGGTCGCATAGGCAGAGGAGGAAGAGGGAGTCGGGGGGGACGGGCAGCAGCCAATGGCAAGGCTCCTGACAACTGCACAAGGGAGGAGCTGGACCAACAGTTAGATGAATACATGAGTAAGACCAAGGTGGCTCTTGACTCTGAACTGGACCAATACATGAATGATGCTGAGTAAGGAAAGGAGGCTGGCTGTCTGTATGGCTGTATGGCTGGCTGTCTGTATGGCCTCGCTGCTGTAGTAGTAGTTAAGCACTTAAGTATATATGTATGTGTGTGTGTGTGTGTGTGTGTGTGTGAGAGAGTGGGACACAACAAGCAATTTTGTAGCTTTTTTTATAAACAAGATCTTGCAAGTTTTTGTAAAGTATTCATTTTGTCTACATATGAAGTTGTTTGTTCTTTTTGATTTTGAGAAGTTGATTTTTTTGTTTGTGTGTGTGTGTGTGTGTGTGAACTATTTTGTAGCCAGTAATATATGCTTACAATGTAATCATATCATATCCCCTTTATCACAGGTAGCACACGTAAAAATAATGTCAACATGCTGATTTTATAATGATATGCTATGCTGAGATAAACTATGAAGTCCCTTTTATACTATATTACTTTCTGGATATTAGGCTGAAATTCATATCAGATTCATTATCAAAGAGTGACTCATTCTTACCAACTACCAATGAGGAGGAAAGTGTGCGTATATTTGCACAAACACACGTACACACACATTGTTACGCTCACCAGGCTACGGAAAGCTGGAACACTACTACTACAACACTGCCAGTACAAGGATGCAGTACTGTATGTGTTCTATTATACAACATACTTCACACCAAACTAACATCCACGTCACCACAGATTCATTGTAAACACTGATCCATATTCTCCTGTACGAAGGTGATTTTGACGTGCTGTGGAAGGTGTTAAGACAGTGAATCAGCGGCTAGGTACTGTGCTTCTACTAATCCTTGTATCTCGGGTGTGTCTCCAAATTATTCCCAGTCAGTTCTGTTCTCATTGTGGTTTTTTGCACTGTGTTACGAGGAGGTGAAGAGGGAAGCTTAGCTAAGGACTGCCATTCAATTCAATACAACCAAGTCTGTTTGTTTTTGTGAGTGGAAGAGGAAATTTATTTTATTATTTTGGTGCTGATGGACATTTCTTCTGTCAGAAAACATGTAAAACTTTCATTTATTGTATGTAGGCACTTTTGTCACTGCCACCTACCCATATATTTTTATTTCTTTATTTCTTTACTCTCTCTCTCTCTCTCTCTCTCTCTCTCTCTCTCTCTCTCTCCTCTCTCTCTCTCTCCTCTCTCTCTCTCTCTCTCTCTCTCTCTCTCTCTCTCTCTCTCTCTCTCTCTCTCCTCTCTCTCTCTCTCTCTCTCTCCTCTCTCTCTCTCTCTCTCTCTCTCTCTCTCTCTCTCTCTCTCTCTCTCTCTCTCTCTCTCTCTCGTTCTATTTTTCCTATATATCTTGTAAGCCCTTAAAGGAGAGTAGCCAAGGCAAGGGAATTAGGGTTTGGGGGAGACATTACTACTCTTCCCTCCCCCCTCCCCCCTTCTGTGCCTTGCCATTTTGTAGGTGATGCAGAGGAGGGCATTAGAAATATTACATTAGGCTCTTGTTGCCTCATTGTGAAGTAAAGGTAATCAACATAACTAACTAAGCAACATTTGTAACCAAAGTGCTACTACGTAATTGTCTGGTTGGAGAAAATCTGATTTTTTTTTTTTCCGGTGTGATCCATCCTGTTGTGAGAAATATTCTATTATTAGTTTTGTATATGTTATCAAAACTTAGTACAGGTATCCTTGATATAACTTAAGTTGTGATTACTGTCAAGATGAGATTCATGCATTATCAAATGATATAGCTTTAAGTTGAAAGATTTTTTTTTTTTTTTCTGTTGTATATGAATCATTTTTCTTTATAAAGCATGTATGGAAATTTCCTAATTGTACAAATAATGTCTGATAGGCAATATATTAAGAAGTACATTTATAAAGATATTTGGTGTTTGAAAAGCCTTCCCAATGTGTATGTTATTAATAAATCATCTATTTTAATAACCGTAACCCAACATACAATAACTTGGAAAGGTCTGAGGGAACTTGAGAATCACGTTAATTAAAAAATAGTTATTGAAATCCTCGCAGCAACACGTATACATACATACATTCAGCCCCATGGTTTTGCTAGGTTAGGGAAGGGAAAGTTGGGTTAGGTTAGGCTAGATTAGTTTGGGTTGTGTTAGGTTAGGTTAGGTAGTAAATCATGGGGAGTCATTGCACAGACTTCACATTCTTTATTTTTGGATGACTAAATATAACTTGTAGATAGAAAACTAATTATCTGTACTAAGAATGGAGCCTTTAACAGGATTTTTATTTATTTAGTATTATTCATTCCAGAGATATTACAATAAGATGATACGGGAGGCAAGAAGCAAAAAAAGAATATATATAGATGTATGGTACACTACAATATATTAATTTGTCTTGAATATTCCTGTCACTTCACATTCTATAAACAAACTGACACCATAATGCTACTGATAAAAAAGAATAAGATTTTAAAAAATGGTCTTGAATGCTTTTGATATAGTGTGTAAAATTATAAAGATGAGAATAAGTATAGGTAATAGCAAAGTAATGGTTTTTGATAGGGTCAGCGAGGATATAGTTGATAAATATGAAGCATTATAGAGTAAGAGTGTGGAGTAATGAGTGTTCAGATCATGATTAAGAGGAGAAATGAAGATTGTGAGGCAGTTCTGGTTTTGTGTAAGAATGAGGGAATGGAAGGGAAAATATGAGAAAGCAGTGAAAGGAATATTGAAAGGTGAATAGGAGGAATGGAAGTATGGAAGCTAAAGAAAGGTTTAGGAAATAGTATTATCCTTTCGATGAAATAGTGGATTTAGACATAATACGTGAAATAAAACTGGGTAATATTGCCTTTATCCATAAGATGAACTGGGCCAAATATTCTTATCAGTTGGCAAAGTAACTGATAGATAACAAATGCAAGAATGATAATATAACTGTTGTATCTAAAATCCATGAATATAAGCCAACAATTTCCACGAAACTAAAGCACTTAACTTAAATACTATATTTCTATAAACTTTTTTTTTTATTATATATTTTTTTTGTGCTATCGCTCTTCTGAGAGGGAAAAGCGCGGGCTGACTAAAATAAAATAAAAACTAATCTATTTGCATTGTGATTCAAAGTTCTATTAAGGTCGAAGGTACAGCTTGTGTGTAGATGTGGATCAGTGTTATTACAGGTGTGGAGGGGACTACACGTGCCGCCTTTACGTACTCAGGACTAAGGTGGGGGGGGACTGTCCAGCTTGGAAATGTACCATGTATGTACTTGTGTAGTGAAGGATATAAACTTAGAAATGTAGGACAATTTATTCATATAATATCCGTAATTACACATAGAGACAGTGGTTTTCTCTGGGTTGGTATAAATGTTTCACCTTTTCTATAATAGCTCGTGTTGTGTTATAATTTGCACGTACTATCTCATTACTCTAACGTATTCTTGCCAGATATCAATGTATTTATAACAGTAAGCTTACAGGATTTCTTAACCACATCTGTATTTCGCGGGTTTTTTGGCTTTATATTAATTTTTTTTTAACCTCGATAACTTATCTGTCTGTCTACCTTATTTCCAGTTTATGTATTGCTTTGTAAATCAAATAACCTATTTATATGATGCATTTATTGTTATATCTGTTATCAGCTAGCCTTGTAGATTGTGTGTGTACGTGTGTGTGTGTGTGTGTGTGTGTGTGTGTGTGTGTGTCATTCATCCATGTCATAAAGATTAATGTTATCGATATGTATGATACAGGTTGATAATGTAAAGTAAACTAGAATCGAATGGTGTAGTGTTGATAAAAGGTAATTGTTGTACATCTGCCATCACGTATTTAACCAGTAAACACATTAAAAAAGCCTTTTAACCTTGATATATTGTAATATTTATTATCACTTAATCAAAACATGAACTTTTTTTTCTATCATGGGAAGAAAATATAACATTTCACATATATAAGATGAGCCGAATGTGTATAAGATAAACAAATAGATAAGATAGATAACATTACCTACACTAAAATCAATTATATTATTAAACAAGTTAATTTACATGAAAGAACATGAAGAACATTTTATCATGGAGAAAAAAAATAAAGGATGAGCCGAATGTATAAAAGAAAAAATATAACATAAATAACACCACCTACATCAAAGTTAAATATATCATTAAACAAATTAATAGATTATGATCATGATTTATATATAAACAAATATCAAGAGATAAAGTTGATGGCGGCAGCCTTCATGGATGAGCCGAATGTATAAACCCGAAAAAATAAATAACATAACATCACTAACGTTAAATATAATACTAAACAAATTAATAGAATAGAATTATTATTCCTGTATAAACAAATAGCTCTATATAGATAAGGTTAATGGCAGCCTTCGTGCATGTGTACGTTCGATCGCAGCAGCGTTAGGTAGGTAGAGAAGAACAAACCAACATGGCGTCAGTTGTCATTGAGGTGGGGGCGAGGGAGGCTGTGCTGCGCCGGGCTCCTGTGCTAACATCTCCATGACGGTATACACGGGAATATCCTTACACACTGGATACTTATAAGGACGACACAAAATGAGGTAGGTACGCGAGGGTGATGGTGGGGGCGGGGGGGGAAGGGGAGGGTGAAGAACATACAGGTTTTTAAAGTAGTGTGGGGATGGGATCGAGGGATTTATTTCTGGCTGCCTTTGTTGAGGGAAGGAAGGGAAGCTGCGTGTGTGTGTGTGTGTGTGTATGTTTGTGTGTGTGTGCTATGTGTGGTGTGTGGTGTAGTGTGGTGTGGTGTGTGGTATTTTCTGGCAGCCTTTGTTGATTGGCTTTTGGAGGGAAGGAAAGAGGGTGTGTGTGTGTGTGTGTGTGTAGGGTCAGTGTGTGGCTGTGTGTGTGTGTGCGTGTATATGTGTGTGTGTGGTGTGTGGTTGTATGGTTGTGGTGTGGCTTTGGGAGGGAGGGAAGGAAGGACTGTGTGTGTGGTGGCTGTGGTGTGTGTGTGTGTGTGTGGTGTGTGTGTGTATGTAATCATGGTAAAACACCTTCCCTTGTTGATAGGAAATGCCAATTGTTTATATGTATGTATAAGTGTGTGTGGCTCTAAAGTGTGTGTGTGTGTGTATGTGTGTGTGTTTGTGTGTGTGTGTGTGTGTGTGTGTAGGGTAAGAGTGTGGTTCAAAGCAATGATTAGTTAGTTCCCTGCCACAGCACACACATGACAGGCGATGCAGGGTGGGGGGGTTGGGGGCAGCTCGTGGTTACCAAAGGGGGGGGGGACGTAGTAGTGTGGTCTAGCCCATAGCAGTGTAAATAAGGGCTGTGTGTGACCTGAGGTGTGGCTGGTAACACTGTGGGAGGTGGTGTGGCTGGTAACACTTTGGGAGGTGGTGTGGTGGTGTGGCTGGTAACACTTTGGGAGGTGGTGTGGTGGTGTGGCTGGTAACACTTTGGGAGGTGGTGGTGTGGCTGGTAACACTGTGGGAGGTGGTGGTGTGGCTGGTAACACTGTGGGAGGTGGTGTGGCTGGTAACACTGTGGGAGGTGGTGTGGTTGGTAACACTGTGGGAGGTGGTGTGGTTGGTAACACTGTGGGAGGTGGTGTGGTGGTGTGGTGTGGTGGTAACACTGTGGGAGGTGGTGTGGTGGTGTGGCTGGTAACACTGTGGTGTGGTGGTGGTGTGGCTGGTAACACTGTGGGAGGTGGTGTGGTTGGTAACACTGTGGGAGGTGGTGTGGTTGGTAACACTGTGGGAGGTGGTGTGGTGGTGTGGCTGGTAACACTGGGAGGTGGTGTGGTTGGTAACACTGTGGGAGGTGGTGTGGTTGGTAACACTGTGGGAGGTGGTGTGGTTGGTAACACTGATATTTTCCAACATAACATTATATAAACTGATTCATTTGTAGAAAAATTTTGTTTATTATAATTTAAACCAAAACAATAGAAAAAAAATAATAATAAAACACACAATCGAATTATATTTTAGTTCATCTCCAGAACCAACATTATTTATTTGTTTAGTCTGCCTTCCTCCCATGATGATATATAATAATAATAATAATAATAATAAGGATAACTATTACTAGTGGTTCATATACAATAGTTCATTAATTCAACCCTCAAAATAAATAGTGTTAGTTATCCTTCATTGGGTTTACCGTGTAATCATTATAAGAGTTATCATACTCACTTATTCTTGTATTCATGTCAACTTGAATTGCTACAAGAAATACCTAGGATTTAAATAACTTACACCTGCTACCATACATACGAACCTTACCTTACCTTATCTTACCTTATACCTGCTACCATACATACGAACCTTACCTTACATTACCTTATACCTGCTACCATACATACTAACCTTACCTACCTATTAACCTTACCTTACCTATTAACCTTACCTTATACCTGCTACCATACATACTAACCTTACCTTACCTTACCTTACCTTATACCTGCTACCATACATACTAACCTTACTTTACCTTATCTTATACCTGCTACCATACTAACCTTACCTTACCTTACCTTACCTTGCCTTACCTTATACCTGCTACCATACATACTAACCTTACCTTGCCTTGCCTTGCCTTGCCTTGCCTTACCTTACCTTACCTTCCCTTCCCTTCCCTTCCCTTGTCACGAGGAGGGAAGTGTAACATGAATATTGAGTTAAATTAATGTTGTATTTGCACGATGCATTATATTAGTAAAATTAATTCAAAATGTTTGGAAAAATTTGTTGTGGAATTATAAATGAATAGTTTTGTGAAGGTGTGATATCACGACCAAGGAATTAAAGATATACACAGAATATAAAGATGGAAGAAGGCCTAACCTAACCTAACCTAACCTCACTACACTTTACAATGACATTATCACTTGTTTTACATTATCAATTGTGGAGGAGGAGGAAGAGGAAGATGTTCTTATATTCTTATGTTCTTGGTGAGCCTCCCAAGTATGAATGAGTACAAATTCTTTATCTTGGTAGAAATATTTATGATTTCAAACCTTATTATTTTTTTTATTTTAATTTTTATGGTATTGGAGAACTTGCCAAGGGTATAAAAAACGATATTAAACAAAGCTCACTTAATTGTTGGTTCTCACTCCCTGCACCTCAGTGGTGCAGTGGTTAGCACGTCTCACTACCAATCCACTGGCCCGAGTACGATCCCAGACGAGGGCAGGCAGCACACAGCTCACCCAGCTGTTCATCCTCCCAAATGGGTTGGTGTATAAATGAGTACCTAAAGAAAATCTGGTGAAGGTAAACTGTGGGAAGTGGAATGTCACAGTGGCCCTGTGTCCCGGGGTAACGGATTAATTTCCTTCACAGCCTCAAAGGCCTATGTGACGGGAGATGAACGCCTGCACCTACGCATGGCTATAACGTACTTTACCACTTTATAGAGAAGATAATTGAAGTAGGGTTAGTCTAAGATCCAGAAGCACTGGTAGCACATCTTCAAACATCGTCTTGCACACTAACTCAACGCAGACTGTTCCCTCTTTGTCCCTTGTTAGGTGAGGTGAAGAGGCTTGCACACTCCAGTGATGAGTGGAGGTAAACTAAACTAAACTACACACGTACAACCATGCTAGTAAGATCCACTGTGAGGAATCATAGTTATTGTGTTCCACCACCAAGATGTTTAACCTTGGCACCTGTGATGTTAGAATACCTGCTAGTGAAGGTGGTGTTGAAGTGTTGTTTGAAGGTCTAGAATGCATCAAATGGGATATCAAAGACCTAAGTGAGGTTAAGAGAACAAGAGAAGAATTTATTGAATTATATAATTGTCTTATTTTTTGTTAGAGGACCAAAAATACAAGAAAGAACATGGAGTAAACTTTCTAGTGAACAAAGAAGTAGCAGGAAATATTTGAAAACTTCTATATATAAGTGAGAGAGTAGCAGGCTTAAAAATAATCTAATTAACAGCAGATATATAATTAAGATCATACAGGTTTACACACCAACATGAGCCTACGATGACGAGATTATAGAAAGGTTCCGTGAAAATGTAGAAGAAACAATGACAGAACACACAACCCAATACTCCTTCATTATAGGTAACTTTAACGCATAGGTTCAGGGGAAAAAATGTAGGAATGACACCATCAAGAAACGTTTGAATTAATACACAAAATAACAGAATTGACGACGTGCTCTGTGGATTCACTCATCAGAATTACATCATCGGTAAATATGAGACTATTGAGGTATACTCCATTCATCTTAATTCCTATCTCTTATCTCTCTCTCCTCCCGTTAAAAGTCTATATATAAGAAACTTTCTCTAATACTGCAATGAACAGTTTAGGAGAAATAGTGTCACCTCGTTACTGGTACTCTTCACTGACCTTATGTAGCTCTATAACGACAGTGCTTTCCTATAGATGTATTCTAATACCTTCCTTCACACACACTTCCTATACCTGCTGAGTGCTTTCATAACAGCCAACGTTTCCACTGAGTCAAAAGTTTTCTTTCGTATAGTCTATGAAAGCCATGAATAGTGATACAGTTTAGTTTGCTTATTATTCCACTACAAGCGACTGTCAATTTAATGGATTTTGGATTTATTGGACGACCGTTACATGATCCACTTCTAGACAAGCGGACACGACCATTCAAATAGTGCGCTAGGTGGCAGAGAGTGGTGCGGATGCTGAGAAGTTTCCACCAAATGAAGCAATTAGCATCAGTCACTTCTTGCCTCACCTTTCTGGAATCCTGGCTGCTCATTCACTTGATTGAACTTAATTGTTGCTCTAATACAATAGAACCTTGCAGTACGAGTGCCCCGTTGTAAGAGTAATTTGATTAATGAGCTGTGGCTTGTGAGTATTTGTGTCTTGAAATATGTGTGGAAATCTGTAGTATGAGCAAGATTCCTAATAGCTGTCACTAGTCAGCACTGAGCTCACACACACACTCCCCCAACAGTAACAGTAACAGTAACAGTAACAGCCTCTGCTCTCACAGTTCACGTGTTCATCTCATTGAGGCAACATCGCGATCGTTTTGTTTTAGTGATTTTTCTTTGTTTCATGGCTTTTTTGGCATTATTTTGTGCTAATTAATTGTTAGCCATAAGTCCGAAGAAAGTTAGTGCAAAGCATAGTGCTAATAAGAAGATTAT
>JAPQNM010000044.1:24174595-24177095 GCA_029783475.1 Metacarcinus magister | reverse complement strand
ACAGCCTTGGAAACAGTGGCTTACTAATTGTTCGTTCGTCCGGGAAGGCGTTTATTAAGCTGTTTCATTGTTTTGTAAGATGTGTGTGTGTGTGTGTGTGTGTGTCACCTTGTCCTTCTAACCACCACCACCACCACCACCACCGTCATTACTACACACTCAAGGTCCCCAGAAAAAGGCGCCTCGTGCGGGGAAGATGTCTTGGCCACCCCCACCGCCCCCCTTATAGAACAGGAAACAGTACTTACAAGGTATAAGGCATTGTAATACATCAAACAGTGTTATAAAAAAAGAACATAATTGCTGAAACTAAAACTCATCCTGGATATATATACTATTTTGAGAACCGGCCAATGGCATTAAAAAAACTTTATAAAAAAAACCCCACTTGTATTGCCAAAGAAAATATAGTAATACAAAAAGTGATGCCTAATTAGTGTTGCAGGTGTGTTGATACTCCTCTCTTTAATGAGTTCAAGTCGTAGGAAGGAAGGTGGAAATACAGATTGAGGTAGAGAGTTCCAGAGTGTACCAGATAGTGTGTTGGGTTGTTATGGTAGACTTGAGACAGTGTGGTGATGCTCCATTGTTTTAAAGTGTGGAGTTCATGTTAGTCAGAACACCGTCCGATAACACGCATCCTGTTGTTCCAGTTTAGTTCTAGCATGTGACTGTTTATCTTGTATTTTCCCGCGTAAAGAATCACTCTGAGACACATTGTTTTGTCAACTTTAATCTTGTTTCTATTCTGTTGAGGGAATAGAAATATGTTGATTTTTTTTTCTTCTTCAGTATTTGTCTTTTAAACGTAAGTCAAGTTTAATATATGAATAAGTTATGAATGTAATGAAGGATGATGATGCTACTCTAGATGTTGTTAGTCTTCTATGTTAAACTGAATAGTGAAATACTGCAATACATATTAAACGAGAAACAGGTGTAAGGTGATATCACAAATAGATAAAATAGAAAGATAGATAATTTATGGACCAAACCAAAGCAGAAGATACACATTATATTATTTTTCAATGGTCCAACAACAAAAAAGATGATTAACTAAATTACAACAGAATAAACATTAAATTAATACAAAAATAATAAACATAACAAGAATGGAAATAACAACACCACCATAAGATTAATCACTACATTACAAAACATAAGTAATTATAAACACAACATTTTGAACGAGTCTCCAGAACACGATATTATGTAAACACACACACACACACACACACACACACACACACACACACACACACACACACACACACACACGTGTCTTGGTATGATTTTGAACACTAAACAAGTAGTTGAAGTCTTACTATTACACCATTGAAGAAGAAGACAAAACTTGAAAATTGAACACACACACACACACACACACACACACACACACACACACACACACACCATTGAAGAAAAAAAACTTGAGAATTGAACACCATTGAAGGAAAAAAACTCGAAAATTGAACACATACACCATTGAAGACAAAAATTTGAACATTTAACACACACACTCACATATAGAACATTTCCTAAAGATTGTAGGAATAATATTGTTTCAAATATCTTGACAGAACAGTAATGAAATGCCACACCTCACCGTTTGACTTAATGGAACACTTGTTTGATAAAGACAACCAAAGATAAGACAAGTGATATTCTTCCCTCTATAAAGTACCGTAGTATTAATAACTTGAAGTATTTTAATTTATCAACTATATTATCATCACTCACTCCAATGGTTTCAAATGGAGCTTCTGTAAATACCTTTATAGCTAATTAATTAAACAAACTTATTGAGTGAGTTCATTTAAATGCATCCGTGAGAAAATATTGATTATCGTACACCGTCACCCAAGTTATACAACAAACAGGATGTATACTTATTAATAGTGTGTGTGTGTGTGTGTGTGTGTGTGTGTGTGTGTGTGTGTGTGTGTGTGTGTGTGTGTGTTATCCTTGTATTGAAACGAAGCCTGTTTTGTCTAGTCTTCATATCCGTTGTTATCCATGATAGTTTGAAGCTCTGGACACTCCTAGCACCACCACCACCACCACCACCACCACTACTACTACCACTATCATCACCACCACCACCACCACCACCACTATCACCACCACCACCTCCTCCTCCTCCTCCTCCTCCTCCTCCTCCTCCTCCTCCTCCTCCTCCGTATCAATTTGTTTTCAGTTCGTAATTCTTTTTGTTCAGTAAACTTCTTCTATTTCATCACATTATTAAAGCTTCTTGTCTTCCTCGTTTCCTTGTGTGTGTGTGTGTGTGTGTGTGTGTGTGTGTGTGTCCTTCTGTTATCACTTTTTGTTCTGTTTAATCTTGGTAAGTAGTGTACGAATATTCTTGACTTATAATATGTATGTAGTGAGTGTGTTGTTTTGAATTTAAGTATATTGTTTACACTTACAAAATTAATATAATATAGTATAGTGTTGTTGTTGTTGTTGTTTGTAGTATGTGTTGTGTTGCGGTTGATGC
>JAPQNM010000044.1:24164595-24172095 GCA_029783475.1 Metacarcinus magister | reverse complement strand
CCTCCTCCCTCTCGCATGTAAACAAGTGGCACTGACTCTTCCACATCAGTCACCTCTATCTCCACCTCCACCTCCACCTCCCTCTCCCTCACCACGTCCACGTCCACCTCCACCTCCTACCTCTATCTCCACCTCCACCTCCACCTCCCTCTCCCTCACCACGTCCACCTCCCCCTCCCTCCACCTCCACCTCCACTACCCTGCATTGTTTACATCAGTGTCATGTTTAGTTCCATCAGAATAAACAAGACTAAATGATGTATTATTTTCTCACAGTTTTCATATCATCATCATCATCATCATCATCATCATTATTATATTGTGGTGTTTACTTTTTTTTTTACGCAGCTTACTTTCCAATTCCAGGGTGTTTGTTCTGTGTGTGTGTGTGTGTGTGTGTGTGTGTGTGTGTGTGTGTGTGTGTGTGTGTGTGTGTGTGTGTGCCGCCTTCACCTGTAAGTCAGTCATTACCACAGGTGTCAGTACTTACCTATTTAGTTACCTGTGTTTTAGAAAGATGAGTTTCCTGACTTGTTTTAAATGTGTTGATTTATAGATTACATTCCTGTCACCTTGTGTTGTATCATTATTATTATGTATGTTGACTGTCTGTGTGTGTGTGTGTGTGTGTGTGTGTGTGTGTGTGTGTGTGTGTGTGTGTGTGTCCGCGGGGCGCCATCACAACCACTACTGTACATCCCAAGGTTTACATATTAATGCCTCTATGTGTATCTACGTCACCGCCTGTGTGTTTCCCTTGGTTATGTGTTCATCAGTTAAGAACATCACCACTACAACATTGACCTTTTATTATGTGTTCATCAGTTAGGAACATCACCACTACAACATTGACCTCATAAGTAACTGCAGCATCTATTTCCTGAGTACATATTCACTGTCTTACAACCTTGACCCAGCTTGGCGTTGTAGTCTCGGTGCCTCAGTAGAAAGGTTATTGGGTTGTTGTTCCCTCCCTCCCTCCATCCCTCCCTCCACTCCCTCCATCCCTCCATCCCTCCCTCCCTCCCTCCCTCCACCCCTCCACTCCCTCCCTCCCTCCATCCATCCCTCCCTCCCTCCCTCCCTCCCTCCCTCCCTCCCTCCCTCCCTCCCTTCCTCCACTCCCTCCCTCCCTCCCTCCCTCCATCCCTCCCTCCCTCCCTCCCGCTAGACTGGCTCACATATTTTTACTTACATTGAGGTACTGAAGATGAAGGAAGGGAGGGAGGAAGGTAAGAAAGGAAGGGAGAGAGGGAGGGAAGGGAGGGAGGAAGGAAGAGAGGGAGGGAGGAAGGTAAGGAAGGGAGGGAGGAAGGTAAGAAAGGAGGGGAGGGAGGAAAGAAAGGAAGGAAGGAAGAGAAGGGAGGGAAGAAAGGAGTTCGATACCCAATGAATCAGATTTGCGTGCACGACTACTATACATTTAGGGTTTTCATTGAGTAGTGATGATGATGATGATGATGATGATGATGGTGAGGTGTGGGTACTATGGGCATGAGAGAGAGAGAGAGAGAGAGAGAGAGAGAGAGAGAGAGAGAGAGAGAGAGAGAGAGAGAGAGAGAGAGAGAGAGAGTAGGTAGAGCATGACTGAAACTTGAGACGCCTTCTAGGAAATTAGATCCCTTCCTCCCCTCCTTCTACTCATCCTCATCCTTATACTCCTACTCATCCTCATCCTCATCCTTATACTCCTACTCATCCTTATATTCCTCTCCTCATCCTTGTAATCCTTCTATTCTTCCTCATCCTCCTCCTCCTCCTCCTCCTCCTCCTCACAGATAATTCTTCCTCCTCCTCCTCCGCGTTCCTATGTATAGTACCCCTACACACACACACACTCTCTCTCTCTCTCTCTCTCTCTCTCTCTCTCTCTCTCTCTCTCTCTCTCTCTCTCTCTCTCTCTCTCTCTCTCTCTCTCTCTCTCCGGTGTTCCTCTTCAATCTATTCCTTCCCTCCATTCCTCCTTCAACCCTTCGACCCTCCCCCCCTCTTCACCCTCCCTTCACCTCCCTCCTCACTAGCCTCCGTGTTTCAGAGTCCTGCCTCACCCCCTCACCGTTCACCCTCTCCCCATCTTAGGCGTCACTCCCCCCCACCCCCCCACACCCCCTGCTAAGCTAAATCGTAGCGTGATGCTCTTGTCTTCTCCTACACACACACACACACACACACACACACACACACACACACACACATTGCCTTGCGTGGGGTTGGGGGTGGGGGTGGGGGTGAGGAGCGGGATGTTCTTGCATGTGCGGGGGGGGGGTGGTATCCTACGTTGTATATATGCCCAGCCAAACCCTTGCTAGTGTTTAAACGAGGGAGGGGAAGGAAAGAAGGAAGAGAGGGGAAAAAACAGAAAGGAGGGGTGGTTGGGTGGGTGGGGGGGAGAGAGAGGATGTAAAAATGGATTGTGACGTAAGGAATAGAGAGAAGGGAAGAAGGGGAAGGAATAAAGGGTTGTATGGGAACAGTGAGTGAGGGGAGAGGGAGGGGTTATTGGGGGGGGAGGAGATAAAAAGAGGGGAAGGAGGAGGTGGTGGTGCTGTACTGTACTATAACGAAAAGGGGAAAGTGAGTGAGTGGTGAGGTGTGAGGGGAGGGAGTAAGTGACTGGTGAGGATAGTGAGTGGTGAGGGGAGTGAGTGGTGAGGTGTGAGGTGTGAGTGAGTGAGTGAGGGGAGTGAGTGACAGGATCAATACTGAGGGGAAGAGCCGCTGGGTGTGATGTGAGGGTGTTGAGGGTATCCGCCCCCTCACCTCCCCCCCCCCTTCACCACTACCAATTAGGGGGGACGGGGGAGGCTGATCGAGTGTGACCTTGATGATGGTGGAGAGAGAGAGAGAGAGAGAGAGAGAGAGAGAGAGAGAGAAGGGGAAGCCTCACATGGCACTCCGGCCTCTTTAATGGCATCCTGGCAGGCACTTGTTGCTGCAGCGGTGGAGCAGAACACAAGCACAACACCACAACACCACCACAACACCACAGCACCACCACAGCACCACAACACCTGTACGAACCAACATGGAATTCTTATCACACGGCCCCACCACCACCAACACCATCACCACCAGAGGCTGTGTGTGTGTGTGTGTGTGTGTGTGTGTGTGTGTGTGTGTGTGTGTCGGTGCCCTCCCAGCCCACCACGCAGCCGCAGTGTTCATTGACACGCACCTAAGCATACGTGTGTGTGTGTGTGCACGCACCAGACGCATCTTGAAGGCGTGCATGCATGCATACACAACACTCACCTAATAATCCGTGCAGCCACACTTGCTGCCACACGCACACGTACACGCACACGCACACGCACATTGTGTTGCAAGACGTGTACTTGTTGAGCCTCGGGGGTTCCCCTTGACCATTGTGGGTGTGTCACGCCACTCACCACGCACTGTTTGGGGGAAGCAGTGCGGGGAAGGACACAGGACACAGGGCGCGGCACCACTTCAACTGGACGTAGGCAGCCGCGGGGGGCAAGGATCACAACATTGGAAGCTGCACGCCTCGCCACGCCTCACCACGCCACGCCTCGCCACGCCTCGCCACGCCTTGCTACGTAGCAGTGCATTATAAATGTTTACGTGACAACCACATGTTTAGAAGGCGGCTAAAAGGGCTGTGCAGCGGGCGTCACTCAGGCTTGTTGTGGTGTTGATGGCACGCTGCACCTCATCACGGTAATGATGGCACGCCCACACCACACCCGTGCACGCCACAACCACACCACCGCTCAAGTCGTGGTCGCGGCGGTCTGGTGTGGTGTGGTGTGGTGTGGTTGATGTGGTTGACCTGTGACCCTTTGGCTTGGATGTAAACCTCCTTCCATGTGGCTGCACCAAGATCAATAAAGGTAACACACCGTGACCTCTCACACTGACCTTGACCGAGCCAGGTCATGAGTTTGCGGTTGTTCAGCCTTAAGACTGGACGTGAAGGGAGGGGGTAGTGGCGGCAGGGAAGGGGGGGAGGGAGGGGAAGGGGGAGGAGGCTGATCAAGGGTAGGGTGGGGGGGCGGTAGGAGGAGGCTGATCAAGGGTAGGGTGGGGGGGCGGTAGGGGGAGGCTGATCATGGGTAGGGGTGGTAGGAGAAGGCTGGCCAGGGGTGGGGGGGGAGGTAGGAGGAAGCTGACCAGGGGTAGGGTAGGGTAAGGGGGGGGGTAGGATGAGGCTGACCAACGCCCACTGATAGGATAATGGCGGAGCTTTTTGTGTGAGATGAGATTGGAGTCCTGGGTGTGGTGGTGATGCGGCGGCGGACCAACGAACTAACTAACACACACACACACACACACACACACTGGCTCAGGCACACAGATGTAATGATGATCCCTAGTCCTCCTCCTCCCCCCCCCTGCCATCCCCTCCACCGCGCTTACACATGGCCGACAGTGATACGTCAATGAATGAATGAATGATGTCAACAGTATATAATGGGAAGGAAGAATGAGTTGTGAATGTAACATCAACCTTCCTTCCCCTTGTTGTACCACCACCACCACCACCACCACCACCACCACCACCACCACCACCACCACCTCGTAGTAGTAGTAGTATTGCAGCAGATAAGTACACAGTGTAAGATAGGAAGGTGTTGTGAAGGTGTTACAGGTCAACACCAACACCTAGGAACATGTGTGGGTGTAGTAGTAGTAGTAGTAGTATTTATAGTAGTAGTAGTAGTAGCGTCACCACCCACCAACAACTGTACACTGCTGTTACCAAGTCATGTGAGGCACCAGACCATGAAAGGCAGTGATATAAATAGTGCTGTTGATGTACAGGTTAGGTTGGATGCACACCACGTGGCAGACACACACCACCTCACCAACACATTGATGATGGTGGTGATGGTGGTGGTAGTGGTGGTGGTGGTGGTGGTGGTAGAGGTAGTGATGAGCAGGTTAGGGTGGAGCTATAACTCATTCCTCTTTATTGGTCAAGGTTATGCTTTAAAACTAGCTTTGTGTCCTCTATCACATGGCATGATACGCTTCACTGTGTGTGTGTGTGTGTGTGTGTGTGTGTGTGTGTGTGTGTGTGTGTTGCAGCGGCCGTGATGTATGTAGACTCAGAGAATGTAATGGTAACTAACTAACTATACAGCTGATCCAACCATGTCGCGAAGAGAAGGGAAGGAAGCTTGAAAGAGTATGACAGTCGTTAGAGTATTAAGTAACAGTAAATAAATAAAGGGATTATATAATGTTAGTCTGTTGGAAGAAGAAGAAGAAGTAATAGTTTTGTGAAGGTAATATTCATGTTAAGTTAAAAAAAGAGTATTAAGAGTAAATAAATGGAATATGTAATGTTAGTCTGTTCTGTTGGAAGAAGAACAACAACAACAATTGAGTGAGTGAGTGAGTGAGTGAGTGTGTTAGGCAAGTGAGTGTTGGTGTGTTGATTAGTGATGCTGTTTTGGGCATCGTTCATAATTGTGTTGTACGTACATTGTTGTGTTCATTAGTCAGTCTGGACGAAGGCTGATTTAGGCGTCAATGTTCGTTCAAATTAACAGGAATCCTTCGATGACGTAGAATCCTTTAAAAGAGGAGGAGGAGGAGGAGGATCAAACAAGGAGTCATGAGGTGGTGTTCAATAGATGTGTTAGGTTAGGTTAGATAGAATGTATATAGAATGAAACACAGGTTCAGACAAACATATATAGGTGACGATGGGAGAGTTAACGTGACTGTGTGTGTGTGTGTGTGTGTGTGTGTGTGTGTGTGTCAAGGGAAGGGTGTTAATTGGCTTGGCAGGTCAAATGTAATGGTCCCTAAGGCCAACACGTCACCAAAACTATTAATAAGGTCACACACACACACACACACACACACACACACACACACACACACACACACCCTTTGCAACCTTCACCCCGGCAGTGCCAACCTAGTGCCAAGGTGTGCCCAATTACCTGTCCTAAGGGTCTAAAGTGCCTTGAGGGACGGGACGGGACGGGACGGACTCTCTCTCTCTCTCTCTCTCTCTCTCTCTCTCTCTCTCTCTCTCTCTCTCTCTCTCTCTCTCTCTCTCTCTCTCTCTCTCTTGTCCTTACATTCACCACACTCCTATCTGTTACATCCTTACACGTACCCTTAACCCCCCCTCCCCCCCTTCCCTTCCCTCCCTTCCCTCCCTTACCCCCTTACTGTCACTTCCCGTCACAACTCGACCTCTACACTACCTGTCACACACCATCACCCCCCCCACCCCCAACCCTCCTCCTCCTCCTCCTCCTCCTCCTCCTCCTCCTCCTCCTCCTCCTCCTCCTCCTCCTCCTCCTCCTCCTCCTCCTCCTCCTCCTCTGTGACTTCCTCTCCCGGTGTCCCCCTCGCCCTACTTATACACTAACTCGTACTAGGTGACGAGGACTCCCCCCCCCTACCCTCCCCCCAAAAAAACATACCCCCCCCTCCCTCCCTCCCCCTCCCTCTCCTCCTCCCCCCCACTAACCCTCCCCCTCCCTCCCCCCCTCCTCCCCTCCCCCCCATTACACAGATAGTTAAAGAAGGGAGGCCGTTGGAGAGCGTTTACCTGGCGGGTACTCAAGTATGTTATGTATTTGTGATGCTGGGTTGTGGGGGGGGGAAGGGGGGAAACTAGGACACACACACACACACACACACACACACACACACACACAGGACGTGGTTGTTTTGTTTTGTTTTTGTTTTTGTTTATATTTTGTCGTCTTGATAAGTACTTGTTTATATTCCTTCCTTCCTTCCTTCCCTCCTTCGTTCCCTCCCTCCCTCCCTCCTTCCTCTCCCTCCTTCTCTCCTCCACTCCTGTCCCCTCTTTTCCATATTTATCCACTCCCTTCCCTTCCACCCCACCCTCTCTTCATCACCTCCTTCCTTCCCCTTCCTTCTCTCTCTTCCTCTTCCTTCCCCTCTCCTCTTCCTCCTTCCTCCCCTTCTCCTCTTCCTCCTTCCTCTCCCCTTACACCTCACTCCCTCCTCTCCCCTTCCAGCCTCCCCTCCCTCCGCCCCCCTCATGAAAATGTTCCCCTTGTGTCATAACGCCTTTACGGACGTGGGGGGGGGGCGGGGGGCGGGGAGATTAGGAGAGGGGTAGGAAAGGAAGTGTTTAGAAATTGGGGTTTAAGGGCAAGCAGAGAAGGGAGGGAGAGAGAGAGGTGTGGTGGTGGTGGTGGTGGTGGTGGGTGTGGTGGTGGTGGTGTGTGGTGTCAGCAGTGTCGCTTACTCTTAGGTAATGGTGTTGCAGGAATGTTAAATATTTAGGATTCCAATGCTGCTGCTGCTACTGCCACCACCACCACCACCACCACCACCACCACACCACCACCACCACCACCACTGTTATCAATAAGAACGTTTGGTTTATTTATATCCAGTGGTATAAATTAGGTTATATTATATTACTGAACAGAACGTAAAGTAGAGGACACTGTACCGTCATTATTATCATCATCATCATCATCATCATCATCATCATCATCATCATCATCATCATCATCATCATCATCATCATTT
>JAPQNM010000044.1:24154595-24157095 GCA_029783475.1 Metacarcinus magister | reverse complement strand
GGGGTGTGTGGTGTGGATGGTGGTGTGTGTCTGGGAGTCACTGCACTCAACACCACACTTTGTAAACCTGGTGTGTGGCTGCCGTGACTTGTGGTGTGTGTGTGTTTGTGTGTGTGTGTGTGTGTGTGTGTGTGGGCGGTGTCTGGGGGCGGGGTGTGAAGGCTGGGGTGTATTAAAGGTGAGAGCAAGAGGGTTGGACTGGTACTTTACCTTTTGCCACTCTTCATAGCAACCCTATACACCACACACCACACACCACCACACCACACCACACACCACCACCACACCACACACCACCCACTACCACTCACCACACCATACATACCCACACACCACCACACCACACCACACATCACACACTACACCACACCACACACCACACCACACCACACTACACTATGCCACGCCACACCACACCACACCACACCACACCACACCACACCACACCACACCACACCACACCACACCACACCACACCGCCTGCCACACCTTAACTAGATAAGCTTACACACACCACAGTAATATAGGCACACCACCATCTTTTTGACACACACACACACACACCCCACACCCACACCACATTTGCTCCTCGAGTCTGCGTCTGCTACAACACCAAGAAGAGGAGGAGGAGGAGGAGGAAGAGAAGGAGGAGGGTGGTCAAGAGGGAGGGGAGATGCTACAACTGATGGGCGTAGGGTGGGGTGGGGGTAAGGATGACTCAGGCAAGGAAGGAGAGCAGGACGAGGGAAGGAGGGAGGGAGGGGATGGGATGCCAGAAGGTTATTCCCGGATGTGAGGGGGGGGGGTGTGACAGGGGCAGGGGCAGAGGCAGGAGCAGGGGAAGAGCGCCAAGGTCAGTGGTGTTTGGTTGTAGTGGAGATCAGACGAGTGGAGGAGATGGGTGGGGGGCGCTGGTTATGGGGTTGGGGTAGGGGTGGATAGGGGTTAGGGGCGGGATGTCAGGGGGTCAGGGGTTAGGGGTCGGGGGTTACACAATGAATGGAGACGATGCTTGTCAGGCAATGTTAGCAAAATGTCTCAATTGGTCCCCATTGTGTGTGTGTGTGTGTGTGTGTGTGTGTGTGTGTGTGTGTGTGTGTGTGTGTGTGTGTTCAGTAGCCACAATCTGAATCCAGGCTCAGTACGTGAAGCCTTTTCAGTGTAGCAGCAAGATGTGTTACGCGAAGGAGGAGGTGCTGAAGGAGTGAGTAACTATGCTGTACCACGCGCCTCACAAGTTATGATGTATCGACGAACATAACAACTATAACTAACTACTATAATCATGGACGGCATCAATAGAAAGTCTCACCTCAGTATTAAATAGACAACATCACTATACTGTGTGTCTGGGTTATTTCAGTGATAAATGCGTATTATTACTACGTATAACGCCCTCAATCACACGTGACATAGAACAGAAAACGTGAGTGTTATTCTGCCGTCACCGCCTCGCCTGGCTCACAGTGGCAAGATGGACAAGATGTGTTCGGAAAATTACCGCTGATCGTATTTTCTCAAGACAAGACCTCAAAGAAAAAAAATCATGATTCATGAGTTAAATCAGTGATGTTATAAATATTCCACTCCATATTAAGAAAAAATAGCAATGAATAAGTTGGACAATGATATCTTTCTTCAGTGTATCGGATTACACCCACAATTGTGTAGCTTATCACAACAATACATTCTTTCCCCACACCAACTGATCTATCAGCACCTCCTTGAAGCAGGTATTATTGGCTGGCTGCTGGCCACTCCAGACGCGCTCAACATCCTGCTTGGGATCAGTATACTTTCTAGATTTAAGGTGAGATTAAGCTGGTCTCTAACACACCACACGCTACTGGGCTCACTTCCTATTATTATATTGATGTGCAGTACTTTCTCACCCCCTCTTACCCCAAATCTCTCTCTCTCTCTCTCTCTCTCTCTCTCTCTCTCTCTCTCTCTCTCTCTCTCTCTCTCTCTCTCTCTCTCTCTCTCTCTCTCTCCTTTATTTCATTGTTTTTGCTCATTAATTCTCGCAGCCATACAAACAGGTCGAGTCTACGTAGATACATAGATGTCTTTCACATCACATACATTATATATTATCAACAGTTATATAGTCAACATTAATATTGACGGCTTACCATTTAGTTCTAAAGCGCCTCGTTTTCTGTTAACCTTGAGTGATGTGGATAGACTATAATAACAATATTCATGATAGAACAGTAGAGAATACAAAAAAAAGTTTGTACTGTATATAACAGTTGACCTTAGTTAGTTGACATCGTTGTTTGCCCGTAATCAGTATTATTATTAGTGAGAGAGAGAGTGTGTGTGTGTGAGTAAGCGTGTTGTGGTATAAGCCTGTGTGGTATAATTTAAAGTAATGAATCACCTGTTATAGTGTGATGTGATGAGAGTAGAAGCATTACACCACACCACACCACACCAAGAGTAAACTACTGCCTCTGCTTCACCACTCTGCCTGCTGCCTGCTGCCTCTTGTCAC
>JAPQNM010000044.1:24109595-24147095 GCA_029783475.1 Metacarcinus magister | reverse complement strand
AGTCTGGTCTAAAAGATTTCCATGCATTTTTTCATAGTGCATGGTTGGCCTTCCTTTCCTGCCAGCCATGGCTGGCAGGAGAAGCCTTCACCCTTACTATCCTGTATCCTTCACTCTAGATTAGATAGTGTAGTCTCTATCACAAACAGCCTCGTAAGGGCCAGCAGGCCTGTTGCTGTTTGTTCTTCCTATGTGTTCCTATGTGTAGTAGTAATATCTTCTCTGTCACCACCATGAACATCATCATCATCATCATCATCATTTTTCCTTTCTCCTCATAAGTCAGAGTACGGTTATATACTCAAAAGTGGCGTGCTTTCGTGTATGCGTGAGAGAGAGAGAGAGAGAGAGAGAGAGAGAGAGATGAGTGGGTGGGAGGTAGTAGTGCAGCAGCAGAGTTCGTGGGAGAATTGGATGGATACGGGGTGACCAGGATAATAGCTATGGGTGGAGTGTCGAGTCGGATGGGGGTCGTGGGGCGTGGGGCGTGGTGGGGGGCGGGATGGGGTGGCCTTCACGCTCCCCTGACCTGGTAATGCAAAGGGCTTCTCCCCCAACACACACCGCCGCGAAGCCTTATACCGTAGGGCGCCTTCATAACCTACCCGACCCACTCCTTGCAAGTTTGGGAAGGATGAGACACTTTTTTTGTTAACTGTTACGCCACTCAAGAGTCTGGGAGGGTGGTGGTGGTGGTGGTGGTGGTGCCCTCAGGGGGGTGTGGGGGTGTGTTAGAGCGGAGCATGGGAAGGTTGCTGTATGTGTGTGTGTGTGTGTGTGTGTGTGCGTGTGTGTGTGTGTGTGTGCTGGAAAACAACCATTACTGTAATTAATGGGAAAAAAAGTTGTAATAAAAACTCGTCCATTACCTGTATAGCCAGCCAGCGAGCTGAGGCCGAGCTGAGTGAGTAAGTGAGCTGAGTGAGTGAGTGAGTGAGTGAGCTGAGTGAGTGAGTAAGTGAGTGGAGAGTGGAGTGAGGTTATGGTGACGTGCCTGGTGACTCCCGCCTCCTTTATATAAGTTTTAATACAATACTCTCTGCATCACGTTCTCCTTATCCTTATGCATGTGTTCTTTCTTTTCAGGTGAGTAGTGAGTGGTCGGGATGTGCTTGGTGCTGGGTGCTTGGGATGCTGTGGGTGAGGCCGCCGGTGTCAACACTTACACAACAGTAGTGTGAGCTAAGGGTGTAGTGTGGCTCTGAGGAGTGTGACGCCCGGAGCCTGTTTTGGGCGAGTGTGACTGGTGGTACTCGATACCCGCACCTTTGTGTGACGAGCACCATCTACTACGGCTCACGGTATTGGCAGATGTTCATCAAATATTCAACAACATTCCCAGGAACTTAGATATTTTGTTCCCATTGAAACTACTTTTTTTCTGCTATTCGTTTACATCTGCAAGGACTAGTCACTAGTGACTAGGTAATATATAGAGGCCTTGCTGTGGATGGTGTCCGTCACACAACTGTACGAGTTACGAATTTGACTTAAGAATCAGGCGGTGTGACGCAGATGAATATAATTCAACACAATGGCATAAGAATGGGGAAGAAAATTACAAAAGCACTAGTAGGAATTCTCTTTACCTTCCACTAATCTTCCATTCACTCAGTCACTCCTTCCCTCCCCATACTCCCATGGAAGGCAGACCCCGTGGCTGCCACGCCTCTCAGGGCCGGCCGGCACCGGGCGGCAAGGCGGCCTGCTGGGGGAATCGATAAGGACTCTGGTGATCCCCCAGTCCTCGTCTCCACTCGCCTCGCCTCGCCCCTCCCTTCATCTACCCTTACCTCCCCCTGTCTTACTCTTTCCCATTCTCTCCTCCTCCTCCTCAGGAACATTCACAACTATAGGTGTACATTTATCTTGTGTATTGGTTGTATTCCATTTAGTGTTGATGCTTTGCTAGCTTATTATTTATGTGTGTATTTTAATATTTAAAAAGAGAAGAAGAAAGATCTTTATTTTAAAGGGAGTGTGTAATATTCAACACACACTCTCTCTCTCTCTCTCTCTCTCTCTCTCTCTCTCTCTCTCTCTCTCTCTCTCTCTCTCTCTCTCTCTCTCTCTGTCTCTGTCTCTCTCTATCTCTCTCTCTCTCTCTCTCTCTCTCTCTCTCTCTCTCTCTCTCTCTCTCTCTCTCTCTCTCTCTCTCTCTCTCTCTCTCTCTCTCTCTCTCTCTCTCTCTCTCTCTCTGTCTGTCTGTCTGTCTGTCTGTCTCTCTCTCTCTCTCTCTCTCTCTCTCTCTCTCTCTCTCTCTCTCTCTCTCTCTCTCTCTCTCTCTCTCTCTCTCTCTCTCTCTTTCTCTCTTCCTACACACGCATACACACACACACACACACACACACACACACACACACACACACACACACACACACACACACACACACACACACACAGCCAGGTGACACAGTACACTCAGCCTCCACAGCAGCCTTGAGTGTTTGTGGTTGAAGGTCCATCTCCAAGTCCTAATTATATTGTTATTTTATAGGAACTCAGACTATCTTGTAATGTATTTTTTTATTTGCACCAAGACTGCATGTCATTACATTAAGTAGACTCGTTGGACTGTAGTAAGATAAGTTTGAACACTTTGTACACTTTTAATATTAACAATGAACAACGACAGATACATACACATTATGTTCTTTTTTTCTTCCTAGATCTGTTTTGACATGTGAGAATGTAAGAATGCAGTGTTAGTATAAGGGTGATGTGTATGGTGCCAGCTGGCGCAGAGGATGTCCTTACACTCAACAACACTTACTCTCTCTTATACTATGTCATGTTATGTTATGTTGGTCATTCATGTTACTGTCAAACCATGTGATGCTTGGAACATTTTTTGATAGTTGGTACAAATGGTGATTTAGTGTCGAGGGTCGACAGTACAAGGTCACCCTCCCCTCTCAGACTAGCTGCACCAGTGTATGTGTTGAAACATATCTATTTTGTTGTTTTCCACCTTATCCAACCATCACACACTTATAATGATGAATAAAACTCTTCAGTCTTTGCCTTGACTCTGTATTCATGACATACATAACTTTTATTGGATCAGTCTTCGCAAACATTCACAGACAAATCCATCTTTATCCAAACTCATTTCTGTGATCCCAAAACATTTTAATTCCTTCATCCCTCTGCCTCCATGAACCCTTTGCCTCTATATTCACACCCAAATATAATAACTGCTTCTTCTTCCCATCTTTCTTTCAACATTCAAAATTGTATCACCACTTTTTACACCTCCATCCCTAATGAATCTAGATCACTTTGCTCTTTACCGCATCTATACTTTTTATATGAACTTCCTTTTCATCCAAATGCAAGGTAATATCCAAGAAAAAAAAGTGAATAGTTCAAATAATATGAAAATAACAAAAAGATTATTGTAATATGAAATCAAGATATCTTTCTTTCTTTTGTGTGTGTGTGTGTGTGTGTGTGTGTGTGTGTGTGTGTGTGTGTGTGTGACAGTTAAGTTCCCCTTGGAGTGTTTCCCAAGCCTCTGCTGTGAGTCCGTTGTAACACACAATGCCACTACACTATGCACAGACATTTCCAAATAGGATATAAAGATGCCTTTCATATTTGTATGTATGGCTCGGGGTAGTAGTAGTAATAATGATTATTTTAAAGTTTTATATGAAGCTTGTCGTGTCACATCATATCTTACTTCATTCACCATCACTATTATTCATTATTGATAATTAATATTTATTCATTGCACAAGCCTGCCCTGCCCCTGCCCTGCCCTGCCTGCCTGCCACTGATGCCCTTGTCTTCCTTACAGCGAGCAGAGCGTGTGCAGCGCACGCGCCTCCGTCATGATCTACGATGATGTTAATAAAAAATGGCTACCATCTGGTTCTTCCACTGGACTGTCCAAGGTACACATCTACCAGCACACGCTTAACAACACCTTCAGGGTGGTGGGGCGCAAGCTGCAGGATCATGAGGTGAGTCCACAGGCATACAACTGTGTATTGACATAGTTGTAATATACAGGAAAAGAGATATACTACTCGTATTATTCCATCTCCAAATCAACTATTATCCAGTTTGCTTTTGAAATCATGAATATTTCTTGCATTAATTACTTCTGCATCAAGTTTGTGTTTGTTATGTATTTTCAGTTTATTTTCCGTGTACTATGTGAGACGGTTTTCCTTGACATGTGACTGTGTTCCAGGTGGTGATCAACTGTGCCATCCTAAAGGGACTCAAGTACAACCAAGCCACGCCCACCTTCCACCAATGGCGAGACAACAGACAGGTGTACGGACTCAACTTCTCCAGCAAAGACGATGCGGATGCCTTCGCGCAGGCAATGCTCAAGGCACTCGAGGCAAGGAACACACTTTGAACACGCAACACAAAACAACACACTTTGAACACACGCAACACAAAACAACACACTTTGAACACACGCAACACAAAACAACACACTTTGAACACACGCAACACAAAACAACACACTTTGAACACACGCAACACAAAACAACACACTTTGAACACACGCAACACAAAACAACACACTTTGAACACACGCAACACAAAACAACACACTTTGAACACGCAACACAAAACAACACACTTTGAACACGCAACACAAAACAACACACATCATTCATGGCTCTTTATTTTCTTTTTCTTTTTAGTTTTGCAGCGAAAGGCAAGTTTGAGAAAGATACACACAAATATAAGTGAATTTTCCCTTGGCAGCTGAGAATTCATAAACAACTTAAACACTGACAAACAAACAAACAGACAGACAGACAGACAGACACACTGGTAAGGGAGGATAAATGACAGTCAGTATTTTAGTTGTAAATGTATAACAATTTTGTTGACACTAATCATGAGTTTCAGTTATTATATTGTACATGATAAGACAAAATAGTAATATACAGTCATACATTCTGCGCCAAAAGTTAGTATGCCTTGTGCTGTAACTTGAAGCATTAAATGTACCTTTTCTCAGGATAACAATTATACACTGGAGAGATTATCATGTATTTGTCAGCCACAAACACCATCCTTCTCCCAGACAACACACTTCACTGTTCTGTATATCTTGTCTTCCTCAGTATCATTTAGATATTTCAGTCTTGCTTTAGAATCTAAACGTAATAAGGATAAGTACAACATTTGCGATTCCATTATTAGGTTCTGATTCTCATTATTAGTACACTAGAAGGTTTTTTATCACTTATTTGATCTAATCTACTTTAATATCTGATCCATAGGACTCATTGCAGAAAACTTACTAATTAAGACTTGACATTGCAGGTGCTCAATAATGGTGGAGGTGTGCGCCAAATGCCTCCCCCACCCCCTCCTGTCACCGTCTCACAGCAACAACAACAACAACAACAACAGCAGCAGCAACAACAACAGCAGCAACAACCCCCACCAGTGCAGCAGCAGCAGCAGCCCCAGCAGCCCCCCCTGATGACCCAGCCCCAGCAGCCACAGTACCACAACCAGATGTGCGCCGAGGAGGACATGGGGTACAGGTACGCTGAGCCCCACGCCTACACCAACCACTACGAGAAAACCTACGACAGGACCTACGACAACTTCCAGCATTACCATGACACACGGTACAGTACAGGCCCGTCCTGCCCCGCCCGGTGCGGTGGTACTCTCGGGTTGGTGCACGAGCGAGGGACCACCACCAATACTACCACTACCTCTCTCCTGGCGCTGCGTTGATGCTGACTCACAACTTTCTTCACTAACAGCAGGACCTGTAGGGCATGGCAGCCTCTGGCACCCATGACCTTCATAATCCTTAGTGGCTTGTAACTTGGCCTTGCATGAGTGTGGTGTAGCAAGGTAGTGGTACCAATGTAGTGTAGAACTAGGGTGATGGGCACCGAGGCAAGTATTTACATTCATCCTTCACCTCTTCTGAGAGTGGTATTTTCATTCATCCTTCAACTCTTCTGAGAGTGGTAACTTCCACATTGGTAATCATTGTTTAGCCCTGATCACCACCTTCTGGGTGCCTTGACTCTATACCTTTCAATACTAAAACTTTCTTCATGAAGAATGTATAACAGTCAATATCTAGCCTAACGAAAGTTAGCTGAAGATACAATTGAGATTTGAGTGTGTGCAGTAGTTCCCTGTAGCTGTAGCATGCCTGGCTTTACTACCTCTTTCAAATGTGAAGAATTCATACACCTGATGCAAATTTGAACCCTTTTGAATCATTCATCACTAACTGTGGTGCCCCCTCTGCAGGACCATGACCCGAGAGGACATAGCTGTGATGCAGGAACGCCGCATGAACACCCAGCAGAACATGGGTGGGCCCCCTCCCCCACCCCCCGTGCCAGCCGGTCACCACCGCACCAACTCAGCTCCAAATAACCCCCCTCCTGCACCTCCCGGCCCATCTATACCCCCCTCCAGTGGGCCACCTCCTGTACCCCCCAGTTGTCCACCCCCTCTGCCTGCTGGAGGACCTCCACCTCTTCCAACTGGAGGCTCTCCTGCACCTCCAGCTCCTCCAATGGGAGGTCCACCTGCCCCTCCAGCTCCCCCTATGGGTGGTCCACCTCCTCCACCTATGGGTGGCCCTCCTCCACCTCCTGCTCCACCAGCACCTCCATTGGCTGGAGCTCCTCCTCCACCCCCTCCTCCTCCAGGAGGGTTGGCCAGATCACTGTCGTCCTCTGAGGATGCATCCAACAGTGGCCTGGCAGCAGCGTTGGCGGGTGCCAAGCTGCGCAAGACTCGTGCCCCGGACAGTGAGAGCACCGGCTCCAGCAGTTCAGGCGGCAGCATTGGCCGGGGGTCAGGGGAGCGGCCGGCCCTGGGGGGGATGATGAGTATGATGGATGAGATGGCTGCAACGCTAGCCCGGCGCCGAGCCAAGAACAAGGATCCACCTTCCTCACCCACTCAGTCTCAGGTGGGTGATGGTTGATCTAAGTTTTGTTAGTTTTCACAATGATTCTCCCGCACCTGAATACCAGAACACAATGGGAATGAGGGTATTTTTTGGTAAATGTTATCTTACAAAGTGTGAGGGATCAAGCTTTGCAAAAAGATGTAGTAAAAGTCACAGAGTGTATGTGGAATCCAGTGGATCAAGAGTGAATGGCAATAAGACCAAAATAAATGGAGTGGAGTGTTGCAGTATTGAGGAATGGTTTGTGGCTGCATTCAGGATGTAGGTGGTGGTGGTGGTGGTAATTTCAGTCTTTATTGTAGTGGTAACTAGATGCATCAAATGAAATTACAGAAGAATGCAAATGAGGAACTTTTGAGACCCTTAAATGTGGCTTAATATCATAATTTTCTCCTTATTTAGGACGCACCTCGATCCTCTCAAAAGAGTCCCGGCAACACGTCTAATGGAAAGAGTGGTGGTGAGTCTCCTAAGCCAGGCCGGAAGAGGTTTGGGTCCACCTCAGATGATGGAGCTCCAAGAGTGAATGGGCTTGAAGGTGGGGCTGGCGGCGGGACTTGTGCCGGTGACCTTGAGAGACTTAAGGAAGAAATTATGGATGAAATGAGAAAGGAATTAGACAAGGTTAAACTGGATATTATTGAAGGTGAGTACGTATGGTTTTCCTTCATTTAGAATTATATTTTTGAGGCTCCAATCACAAAGTTATTAGTAGTGAACCATATTATTGAAGCCTAATTAATGTTTCATTTCCTGTATGTGTTTGTGTGATTATTTTGATATATTGATGATTGCAGTATTAATTTGTTATTGAATTGTTAATTGTATAATATATGGTAATATTTTATTTATTGGAATCACTATAGATGCAGCATATCTGTATCTCAGCAGCATAACCTCAATTGATTAATTCATCTATTTACTTTTCAGCGCTCAAGATGGAACTTAACCGAAGATAAGTGGTCAGAATCTGTATGAGAAGAACTGTTTGTTATTAGATGAGATATTGATGGCATTAGAAAATCAAACTGAATAAGCCTGATTAATGAGTTAGGGGACCACTAATACTGTTATCAAATACCGGATTCTTTGGCCGAACGCAAGAACCAAAAACTGTGACCTGCCCACCACTCGTGTCACTTAATGTGGCAAACATTAGAAAACTCAACATTGATTTCTTCCATCATATGTGTTGGATTGATTACATTGGAATTCTATGATGGACTTTGTTAAAAATTTGTTGTTGTGCAAAATTTGAAAATCCGGTGTGTTGCATCATGCTGTATTATGGTGTTAGTAAGGTTGATGCTGTTGGACGTGTGGGAGTTCCATCAGTAGTACACACTACACACTATCACTATGTGACATAGTATTACCCCCACACCATCTACATTACTACAAGGTGGTGGCTGCTAGTCTGGTGCCAAGTGGCTACTCACAGCACGTGGTGGTGGAGGCAAATGTTGCTCCTTACTAACAACTGCAACAAGTGATTTTATACATACTGGCTCAGGTAGCATCTTGTCCTGCTGCCTTCACTTCATAATTTAACTTTTTTTACTGAATACAGTGCATTGTGACTCGGCAAAATGTGATTCTTGGGGTGAGGCCAAATTATTTTTTTTGAGAATTAGTTTGTCATCTAACCTGAGGGGGTGTCAGCCCCCCTTCAGGAAGAGAAGACACAGTGGGCCAAGGCAGATGTACCAGCTGCGTTGGAAAGGATCAGTACTTGAGTTTAGGCATCTTTTGGCCAATGCTGCAGCCTCTGTTCCTGTTCAACTGGCGGTGCATCTGCTGCATTTGTGTAGGGACACTAATTTATTTATAGTATTGGCTTCCCAGCTCCTTTTGTACAGCCACACTTTTAAACTCACGTGCTTTACCGAGGTATGTACATGACAGCCACACTGCCTGTTCCAAGGTCTCAAGTTTTGTACAACCCTAACCTTCTCCTCCTCCTCCACCCTTGTACATAACCCTGGCAGGTTCTCCCTAGGAGCCTGATGAGCCTTTGCATTTAGTAGAGTGTCGCGTTTCATACTCTTGCTGGTGTTTTTATGCATTGTCATGAATGATCCCCAGGCCACAACCACAACATACATACATACCATGATCAATATTCTTTGTCCTTTTCTTTTATATATATTTTTAGTAATAATGGTATTTATTTTTATCCATTTTTTTGTACATATATGTAGATACAAAAGTGAACGTTAGCGCTAGTGCTTATGTGGTCCTTGCTCACTTGCATTGCTGAACACACTCTGACTCTCACCTGATTTTGTATTTTCTGTAAGACCAACACTCATTCCTTTGCAGCAAACTTAATGGTGAATGTTCAGGTGAGAGAGCAGGTTGTGGCTGCCCCTTCAGAGTATGCTTCAGAACTTTCAGGGTAGATCAGATGTTTGTTTCATTTTGCCAGGCTGTCTCCCACCCCGGATAACAGTGGTTTGTTTGGTATCTAGTCAACAGTGGCAGAACATCCAGCACACCCAAGTCTTCACCCCCTCGAGTCAGTCAACCATTCTGTGTGGAGAGCCTTTCTCTTGTGTTACTTTATATCACACGTGAACCATTCAATTGGGAGAACATCTATTTGTGTTGGTAGTGGTTGTTCTGTGTGTGCTGTGTGTAATACCACAGGATATTCAGTTACCATGCAGTGCTTTCAAAGTATTTATCATGTTTGTCAAATACATTATTACATTTGATATAGAAACGTGTCAGTTGATGGAGTTCTGGTGCCACAGATCATTACATGTAGTGCTTCCAGTCAGTTTGGCTCCAGCTGCTTTCTCCCCAACACTAGTGAGCCTCCGCGCTGCACAACAATGACTGGACACTGGCCAACTCACAGGATGTTTTGTATTTATTGAAGTGGGAAAATATCCTGTGTTGCACCTTGATTCATGTAAAAAGGTCCAGTGTATCCTCTTGATTTAGATTTAATAAGAGTTTTAATGATTTGAAAAAAGAAAGGCATATTTATTTTCCACAAGCCATTCATCCTAATACTATTGAGCATTGTGTATTCTGTGAGGCCGTGAAAGTATGGGGATGAGGACTGGTCAGAGGTGGCAGGTGGGCCAGATTGCTTGACTCACTATAAATTAATTCAGGAAAAATGAACTTTATTATTCTAGAGTATGTGTTTTACATAAAAGCCATTGTTGTTTATAGTTTTATAATTTTAGTAATATGGAAATTTTGTACATATACAGAGTTCTCTTTAAATTCTGACATTCTGCAATCAGATTAAGGAGGGATAGGTAAATTTTATGACACCATTTGTCTCAAACTGGAAGTTCCAGCTACCTTTCCTATTACGAGGTTTGTTGGGCAGCCAGCCTTACACACACACACACACACACACACACACACACACACACACACACACACACACCACATCCCACCACAAGCTTGGTTTGAATTATGTATGCTACAGCTAGATAAATACTAGGCAAATGTACCACACACACACACACACACACACACACACACACACACACACACACACACACACACACACACACACACACACAACAACAACAACAACAACACAATACAAGCTTAGTTTGAATTATGTATGCTACAACTAGGTGAATGCACTACACACACACACACACACACACACACACACACACACACACACACACACACACACACACACACACACACACACACATACATACATACATACATACATACACACACCTACACGTGTGCACAGTTTTCACTTTGCCTTAATATGTATGAAACATACTTGAACACAAGAAGAATGCTTATATTGGAGTTAGGAGGATGCAGGTTCCCAGTGTGGCAGGTGTACTGTACTTGCCACGTGCTTCAGGAGCCCAGGTCTTGGTAACTCTTGGTGTTGCTTTAATAAGATGGTGGGAAGGAGGTTCATTGGGAGGATAAGGAACTTACCAAAGCTATTTTGCTTCACGTTTTAGGAGAGCAGATTGTAATTTGTTAACACAGGACTGCCAAATTTCCACATGCCAGATTGTGGAACCTGGTGTTGTGCTCCTAGTGGCTGTGGTGCCCCTCCTACTCCTCCTCTTCCTGCTTCTGAATGGTAGGTGAGCTGTTGGCTGCAGCTGACTCCTCTTGGGGCATCCCAGTTGCTAATCTATTTTCTACCTTTTTTTTATATAGCATAAAGTGTATATTGCAATGCATATTTCCCCATATTTTATATATTATTTTACATGTATTTGAGTAATGTATGTGTTAATAGTAACAAATAATGAAGTTGATCTTTGATATGTTAATATTATTGAAAAGACATCGTTGAATGTTGAAGGTGACTGTAGTTACTTCCCTACATTATGGGTTATGTTCCTCTGGCAAATGATTGAATAAATACTTCTTTGTGCACAAATGTTAGTGAGGCTGATTTTGTCAATGTGTGGGTGAACATTACTGATGAGCTTGTGAGGTGGTACAGTAGTAGTGTCATTGGTCACACTCAATATTATTCCCGTACAGTGTGTGAAGAGTGTGTGTTTCCTCCAGGTCATGATCACCGTGAGGGGGAAGAGCTGTGTGCTGGTTAATGACACATTGGGCTCACTGAGTGTCAACATTTTATGTGCAATAATAGAAAAGTCGTACATAACCAACAATAGATAGCTTGCCAAGTGAATGATGTATAAATATATACATATGTATATTCATACACGTTTATATAACTGCTGAACTAGCCAATGCAGGAAAAGGAATTAGTTAACCACAATCTTGGCAGTATTATCTGTAGCAGCATATCAGTCAGGGGGCAGTGCTCAGTGAACTACCTTTGTGATCTCAGATAGGCACCCTCCTCCTGCTCACAGTCCTTGCCTCACTCATAACAGACTTCCCCCATCAGAATTTATAGCACTTGAATAATTTTGATGGTTCTCAGTTATTAGTGGTTTGTTATGCTCAAAAGTCGTACATCAGCAGTAACATGACAGTGAAGGTGTTGATGGAGTCAGCGTGTGAGTGTGGACAGGGGAGGTGCCTCCCAAGTTGTATGCTCTCCAGCTCCTGCTAGCAAACCAGTCCCATCTTTGATATGTATTCATATGTTCTTAAATAAAATATACAATTGTCTCTTGGTTTATTTAATGATAATTTGCACAAAACTAATTAATGTTAGTTATTTTTCCAGTGGTCTTTTCCCAAACTGGAGTGGGATTCGAGAAAAAAACCAGAATATTATATTATTTTAATGTCTCAAACATCTCGTTTCCTCCAGGAATGTCTCCCTCGGGATGCAGAATGTAGCAATCTAATTCATTGCAAATTAAATTACTAAGTAAATAACTTAATTTTAAGGTCGCGTAAAGAAAGATATGGAGGAAGAATAGAAGGTATTCTAGAAGGGAGGTGTTAGTAGTGCAAAGAAAGTGTGGTAAGAGCATGTTAGGTGGTGGAAGGAGAAGAAAAGGTGAATGATGAAGTGAGGTGAAGCAGCCGGTCAAAGAGAAAGATAAAGGCATACAATAGAAAAAATATATTAAATAATCTTATCTGGACCTCGCCAATACTTGGACTTATTATTCTTTATCAATGTCAGCTCGGAGAAGGCAAAATACTAAACTTTGAGAGGAAACTTGATAAATTCTTGAAAACCCAAAACCGTAAATTTAACTATAAATCTCAAATTGTATCCACCACCACCACCACAGTTCAGAAAGTAATTTGGCCTTAGAACTGGAGTCACAGGCATAAACCTCTTCCATAAGATCATCTGTGAGAGTGTTTCTTATCACCCCTATCACTCGCTAGGCTACACTCGCTGGGTTCCGAACAAAAGTTTGTATAGAAAAACTTTGTATGGCAATAATTTGTAGGATAAAGTTCGTTTGCCTAAAGTACGTAGGGTATAAAGGTCGTCATGTCAAAAGTTCGTAATGAAAAACAACCGTAATGGAAAAAAAATCGTAAGGTTAAATGTTCGTCGTGCCAATGTTCGTTAGAAAAATGTTCGTACGCGTTAGGTTAGGTTAGGTCGTTACGAATATTTTACATACGTACATACGTACCATACGAACATCTGCATACGAACTTTAGCGTACAAACTTTTTCGTACATACTTTTTTCAAACGAACTTTATCCCTTGCGAACATTTGCTTACGAACAATTGCGTACGAACTATTTCCATGCGTACTTTGGTCCTACAACCACACTTGTCACAGCGGTCCCTTGCGCGGAAAGTAAGTGAAGGTGTCAATAAGAGTGAACAGTTATTACTGTTATTACTAACCCCCACTCCTGTGATACAGGGAGGCCGTGCTGACGAGAGGAGACAAGAGTGGGACTGAGTAGAAAGAAGGGGTTCGTAAGAGCCAGGGTCCATATTCACAAAAATTCTTAGTTATGTTAAGCACACTTAGCAAACAAAATTTTTTTCGGGTTCTGCACTTAAGTCTCGTCCGATTTCTTAAGTATTATTTACCAAAATTCTTAGCGTGCCCGAGTACACTTAACAGACGCCAAAGTTGAGTGACCCCAGTGAGGACTCTTAAGTCCTCCCTGCAGCACTTATTGGACGAACAACAAGTGGGAATCCGGAAGCCAAAAGTATATAGGCCTAGAAAAGACATTCTTAACCTGTATGACGACGCTGAACTGATAAAAAGATACAGACTGGACCGTGAATAAATCATATATTGGTGAGTCACCAATATGATTCCTTCACGGTCCAGTCTGTACCTTTTTATCAGTTTTTTTTTCCTTGTGCATTCTTGGTCAAGACTCCCTTGCATGTAGAAAGATTGTAATTGAAAAGGAAAATGAGGAAAGCCAAGATAAATTAATTATAATAGATTTTGATAAAAATGCAGAATAAGACCTTCTGCTCTTTCTTTTTTCTCTCCTTCCCTACATACTATAGTATACTATATATACTATATATAAGATTCTTACATTTTATCAGCCAAATCCAGAAAAAAAATTTAAGGTTGAGAACCCTAACTTTTGGGTAATAATATGTAAAAATCTTATATAACCGAACTTAACCTAACCGTAACCTAACCTAACAGTCTTAACCTAACCATAAGTTAACCTAACCTAATCAACCTAACATAACATAACATAAAATAGCTTCAAAGACGTTTTGCGAGGTAAGTAATGGTGACCCCCGCCTGAAACCTTCACAGATGTGTTGAGTACACTATGTATAGTATGTAGGGAAGGAGAAAAAAGAAAGAGCAGGTCTTATTCTGCATTTTTACTTAAATTTCAAATGTTTTATTTAATCTATATGGCTTAATTCTACCTACACACACACACACACATATCCATACATACACACATCTCCAGTCATTGGAATAAAGAAGGGAAAGAGAAGACCTGATTACAGTGTAAAGTGATGGGAGGAATATATATTATATAAAGAACGTACAATGTGGAGAACATAAGACATGAGAAGAACATAAGAATATAAGGAAGCTACCAAAGGCAAAAAGACTACTGCACATGAGGACCTTATTATATGATACAGTGATGGTATTTGAAAGGCAACTAGATAGATTATAGTGCATCCAAGAACAAAGGTACGAATACAGGGCACATATATCCACCACACGCATCTATAACATTGAATCATCGACCGTCAGGCGTCAAGTTAGTGATGGCGGTGATAAGAGCTGAATCAGCTGATGTAAACAAACCTTGCTTCGAGGCAAAATCATAAGAATAACACATATGTCTTCTTTTTCACTCTCAAAACTCGTATGGCCTTCCATTTAAGTATTTGGAATATAAAACTGAAATTGGAATGAGATACTAGTGTCAGTTTTTCTATTTTCTGTTTTCGTCTCTTTTGCTCGATGTTTTTTTTCTTCATACCTGTATCTTTCACCCAAGTCCAAGTCCAAGTCCACCCCCGAATATTTTGCTCAGCGAGCCTTGAGCATAATCGTAAATTACACTTAAGAAATTTGCTCAGTCTAGTCCTCCAGCACAGCACTTAAGTTAAGTCGTTCTGAATATTCAAGAATTTTCGTGAATACGGGCCCAGATGGTAGAAAATTCTGAAGATTCAAGATTGTGGGCACGAGAGCAAGTAATGTCGTTACGCGCACATACGCAACAGCCAGCTTTGGATTGAAAATGACGATAGAGAAAGTAGGAGGGAACAGAGAAGAGGCTGCTGTCACTAGGCACAGACAATTAACTGTGTTTCAGTTAGGAAGAGAAGATGAGGTTTAGTGGAGGAGGGAGTGACATTACAGGGGGACAAGGAGCTGCCTCGTGTAGGTCATTAACTGGCCTTTTGCATAAGAACATAAGAACATAAGAAATGAGGAGACTTCCTCATTTCTTATGTTCTTATGTAGGAGAGATGGTGTTCCACAGATTGGACATTAGATCTAAGGCCACGAATGTTGCAAAAATCAAGAGAACAAGTATTAGAGGAAGTGTCAATACACTCAAGTGACTCCCAACCAAAGTTCAAGTCTAGGTGACTCCTAATCTAAGTCCAAGTCCGTGGCTAGTAACCCAAGTCCAAGTCCAAGGCAGTGATGGTGGACGCAAGGCTACACAACACTTAGTAGGAAAATTTTGAAGGTGTTTCTCCTCCGTGCACGTGTTCCAGGTGTTCACGGTAAGGTGGAGGAGTAAGAGCCTTGACTCAGTGGTTGTATGGATGCAGGTGTGGAGGGTGTGGAGGCGCCATAGAGGCAAGTATTAAGGAAAGAGTGAGTAGGTGTGTGTTTGTTTACTCGCTGAAGTGCTGTTTACCTTTCCTTCCATGGCTTAGTAAGTGTGTTAGAATGTTAGTAAAGGTGTTAGAATGTAGGTTTGTGAAGGAATACAGTCACTATGTACCTGCGTGTGTGGTTTGGCCTTAAATGTGACAGTGTTACAAGTGAGGATGTGATGTGACGTGACTGTGACGTCCAACATTGAGTTCTATAAAAATGGTAATTTAGCATAACGAACATTATTGAACCTCAGAAAGTTACGTTTTGTTTATATGATGATGATAATTTAACAAAAACGAACACTATTGAACCTCTGAGAGTTACATTTCATTTCCGTTGTGTGTTTATGAGGCAATATAGGGAGATAAGATCATAGATTAGGGATTAGGGAGCAAACCTAACTTGAACACACCCTCACCACATCATTAAAGAAAGTGTACACGTCATACGAGAAATGGTTAATAAGTGTATGATTAGAGTAATATAATGATAACTCAGGGATGCTAAAAGAAGGAAGGATGGACAGGAAACTGGATGGAGATAAGATAGCAAGTTTTGTTAGAATAAATAGGCTGTATGACTGGTCAGAGAAATGGCAGACGCAGTTTAATGTTAACAAGTGTAGAATTATGAGTGTAAGTAAAGGTAATAGGCCTGTAGACTACACATTAAATGACACAACCTTAGGAAGGTCATATTGTGTGAGGGACTTGGGAGTTCAAGTAAGCAGTGTATTATAGCTAGAAATAGAGCCAACAAGATACTGGGATTTATTGGTAGGTGTGTGACAAATGGGAGTTCTGAGGTCATTCTGAGGTTGTATTTAGCGCTAGTTAGACCCCACCTAGATTATGCAGCTCAATTTTGGTCCCCTTATTATAGGAAGGATATAGGCTCCTTGGAGGCAGTCCAGAGAAGAATGACCAAGATGATTCAGGGGCTGAGAAATTTACCCTACAAAGATAGGTTAAAACGTCTTAATCTCCACTCCCTAGAGAGAAGGAGGGCAAGAGGGGATATGATTGAGGTTTTCAAATGGATAAAAAAAATGAATAAGGGAAACATTGATCAGGTTTTAGAAATTAGTAGTCAGGATAGGACACGTGGAAATGGGTACAAGGTAGAAAAACTTAGATTCAGGACAGACATAGGTAGATATTGGTTCACTAACAGAGTCGTGAACGATTGGAATATGCTGGGTAGACACGTAGTAAGTGGTGAGTCAATAGGTAGCTTTAAAGACGGTTGGATCAGAGTATGGATAAGGATGACAGGTGGGATGGCTAAATATTGGATTATTCCAAGGGTGGGCCTCTTGCAGTCTCCTCATTTCTTATGTTCTTATGTTTTTAAAATAGTAAGTTTTGTTAGAGTAACCTGGAATAGACAGGCAGCTGAAAAGGAGGAGTTATAAATAATCCTTTCCTGGCATTTTTTATTTATTTATTTATTTTTTTTTATTTATTTATTTATTTTTTTCCTTGTTTCCAAACTTGTACATAAATGTCTAGATAATTGTAAAAGGGTAAAGATTCGGAAGACGACCCAGTCTGTTTTTTTGACAAAGCAATTTTTTTCTGATAGATTTTGATGTGTTTTGAATTAATCTGATGTTTGTTTGTTATGTCATGCAATATTTTTTTTTCCAAGGTAAAAATTGCCCCAAAAAAGTCAGATTAATTAAAAACCATCAAAATCAATAAGAGAATAATTGCTTTAAGTAAGCCTAAGCAAACCTAATTAAACCTAACCTGACCTAACCTAAGCAACCCCAATTAAACCTAACCTAACTTAAGCAAACCTAATTAAACCTAACCTAACCTATTGGGTCGTCTTACGAATCTTTACCTAGTTTAAGTTTGGTTTGCTTAGGTCAGGTTAGGTTTAATTAGGTTTGCTTAGGATTACTTAAAGCAATTAGTCTCTTATTAATTTTGATGGTTTTGAATTAATCTAACTTTTTTGTGGCAATTTTTTACCTTGGGGAAAAATAATAAATTGCATGGCATAACAAACATACATCAGATTAATTCAAAACACGTCAAAATCTATCAGAAAAAAATTGCTTTGTCCAAAACACAGACTGGGTCGTCTTCTGAATCTTTACCTGCAAAAGTTCATTGGAATTTTTTTTCTTTTATTTATTTATTTATTTATTTTTTGTGGAAAGTTGTGAGAGTGAGACCTGGTGACGAAATTCAAAGTAGTCACGTTTTTATTACAAGTTTTCGCAAAATTACAATCCATTTAGAAAGTAGTACATCAAATCTAGCTCAGAAAAAAGATGTCCATATTCACGGAAAAGACCGCCAACTTATTAACAAATCATTCACTTTTCAAAATTTTAAAAGGACTACATTTTTAATCTCAATTTGTGGATGTCTTGTCCTAACTCCACTTTTGGTGTCATTCCCAGGTGGAAGATGGAACCACAGCAACAAGCCTTTGAAGTTGTTGAAGGAGTGATTGCAAACATCTGTGAAAAGCTTGGTACTGACGCCAAGGAACACATATGCCGTGAGAAGCTTCATGAGAGTGCTAAGGAGTGGATGGAAAACAGCTGCACGGTGCCAGAAGCAATAGAGGCCATATCCTCACCCCTGCAGCGGGATGTGCAAGGAAAACTAGAGAAAAAAACCGTATCAATTAAGAAAATAAAAGACCAGTTGGAGTTAGAGGAAAAAAAATTTATCATTAAAAAGATAAGAGACGAGTTGGAGAAGACCTCTGAACAAATGATAGTGGAGAATATTAACAAGATATTTGAGCAGAACACAGAGCCTGGTGAGGGTGCACCAGGGCCGGGAGAGGCTGACTCCGAGGCTGCAGGACCATGCGCCACAACACAACTAGAGTCTGTAAGTGCTGAGAAGGTCACTGATGTCTTAGTTAGTAAGACAAGCACCTCTAATTCTCTTCATCTAGATTTACCTCATGACGGTCAGAATAATGTTGACACTGATGATGATGATGATGTGGTGATACTTAAAACAGTCCCACGACAGGCAGCTCCCCTCATTGTGCTGACTGATGATGATGATGAAGGCACATCAACCTCCACTAGTAATGATGGTGTGTCTGTCATGAACCCAATGCCCAACACAAGCTTAGCAGGACAACACACAATGGAGTTTGGTATGGCCACAGATATCACTCCACACCAACAATCTGACTCAAACGAGGCTGAAAACAGTGGGCTAAGTAATGACAGTTTTGCTAACCCACACCAGGATGAGATGACACTCAATGAAAGAATTAATGATATCAAGAATGAAGGAAAAAGAAACATAGATAATGTAGATGGTGAAGTGGAAGACATGAATGAACCTCAAAGAAATGATAGATTTCATATTGATGCATTTCAACAACCATCATTTGCAAATGTTGTGGATGCGGTGGGCGGCCACGGCAGTGAACACACAAATTATCCACTCTTGCCTCAGAACCTTCTACACACACTACAAAACCCTACACCACCAGAGGACCAATTAAACGCATGTATGGATGAAAACCGCAACAGGACTAATGTAGCCGATGAAATGATCAATGAAATGATCAATGGCCATTCTGATGCAATCCAGTCCAGTGATCTATGGGAGGACGCACATTATGTATGTTCCCTGCTGCCATACTTCACTCTGAGGGACGTGCACGAAACTATGGTGGAGAACCTTCACCACCCTTTCCGCCGGGCCTTTGTGCTAGAGGCTTACATTAAAGTTGCAGTGGACCGCCAAGAGTCAGTGAAAGATAATGTGTTTCAGAGTCTGTGGGCGGCTAGGAAGCGATCCAATGGAGAGCTGACTGATCCTCACACTCAGGTCCAGAAGAAACTCAGGACGGAGCTTGAACCCGAGGCAAACCTTGCTCCTTATGAAGTGCTGCCATCCACTAGCAATGCTGGCGCTGCCCACTTGATAGTAAGTGAACCAGACATGGCCACAAACATCAACCCTGGAACCTTTGACCCCAGGATGGATGAGCCTTTGTGTGACGGATGGTACAAGGAAAAGATGGACTTCCTGTGTGCTGTGGTGCAGATAGATAAGAAGGTGCTGTGGGACCAAGTTCTCACATGTCAAACGGATGCTGATATTGAAGCACTCTTGGAACGTATATTAGAGGACCAGGACCAGTTCACCGCGCCTGCCCTGCCACGCCACGAAGAAAACGAACCCAGCACCAGTGCTGCTCCATCTGCAGCTGTTGCCGGGCCCAGTAATGTTAGTGGAACCATTGACACCGTTACAAGGGACGAGGCAGTGGCTGGCCCTTCCAGTGAGGATGCTACTGAGGGGGAAGACCACGGAGGACAAGCAATGGATGTTGAGGACAAGATATTAACTCAGGTGAAGACACTCTCGGAGATGTTTGCAGATGCTGATCCAGACTACCTCCAGGAAAGGTGGGTGCTCACCTCACTTATCATTGCATCACTAATTACGAGGGGGTGGGGAGAGAGAGAGGTAAAAAAATTTCGGTAATTAGTTTGTATTAAGGTGACGATGATATATGTTTTTTATTTTTTTATTTTTTATATTTTTATATTTTATTCTATTTTTCATTTTTTTTATTTTTGTATTTTTATATACATTATTTCCTACATTACTATATGAAAGAGTGTGTGTGTGTGTGTGTGTGTGTGCAGGTGTGTGGCCAACAACGGGGATGACGCCAAGTTCCAGGAAGTGTTGGATGAGCTGATCAAGAGCAACGATTACCCCAAGATTGAGGAATACCACAAGCGCCAGAAGAGACTAGAAATTAAAAAGAAATTTATTGAGGGGATGTCTGTTGAAGAATTCCTGCAGTACTTTGAAGATCCTGAGAAGGTTAGTGAGACATGTACAGTACTGGCACTAGAGAAATACTACTAGAGACATAATATTAGTTCATCTTCAACATGAAAATAATGATCCCACCTTCCTTGAAGTGTATCCTTGTCCTGTAACACCTCACCTTTTGTATCAACGACAAACTTACAGGCTTACTCTAATACTACATTATTGTATTATGGAAATGTTGTAGTTTTTGATTAATTAATTTACTTATTTTTATCATAGATATTTATTTATTTATTTATTTTTGTGTGTAATGTACATGGTAGTTATTGAAGCAGTGACTTTTAGTAAAACCCTGCATGATATATAGTGAGGGATTGGTTTTGTGTAGTATAGGAAGTACTAATTCTGAATGCTTCACCACAATTACATTGGATTTAACAGACTTTCAGTATTAACAGACACCCTTTCCCCCTATTTGTCTGTTAGATCAAGGGTTTACCATAACTTGAAGTATTACTCAAAAGTCATGCATAACAAGATGTGTTTCCCATGGCGTGCCAGGTGTTCTCAGACTCCAGCACCAACATGAGTCTCACCTACGTGGAGAATGCACGCACTCAGCTCAAGAGGGAACTGCCTTTCCACCTCATCAGGGACATTGAGAGTGCATTCAAGAAGCACAACCACCACTACCTGCCTACACTGAGGGCACTGCAGGTAACAACTCACACCAATAGACCTCCTTACCTATAGTTATGGATATATTTATTTATATACGTATTTATATTGTTTTATTTATATATTTATTTGATTTATTTGGAGGGCTTGAACTTCTGTCATACTTCTGTAATGGCCATCCCCTTGTTGAATGTTTATGGAGGGAACGAGGCATCAGAGACTATAGATAGATAGATATAGAGGATCTGCAGTGAATACAGTGGTAGTAGTATTCTTGCAGCTCCTACCACAGGGCTAACGTAAAGTTTGTTAATAAATAAAGTGTGATTCAAATCTTGCATTATGAAGTTTGATAGGTTAGGTTAGGTTAGGAACTTGCATGAAAATATGACTAAGTAATGTCAATGAACAAAATCAAGTATCAGGTTAGGTTACAGTGAAGGTTGAAGGTCTTTGTTATACAGTGATCCTTCCAATTTTGTGACCGAGACCAATCTCCATCTCTACAAGCCCAGGTACAGTAAAATGGTCATTTAAATTAATTTTCTTATGGATAATGATAATGTTTATGTTTTTTAGTATTTTTCTTTATTGTAGGATATATAATTACGTGTATTTGTGTACAAACAAGGGTAAAAATATGACTAAATTCACCATAAGGTTAATGATTCCAATTTTGAAAATTCGAATTTTGTGGCCTGTAATGTCAACCAATTTCATGCAAAATTGGATGGAGCACTGTACTGGGTTTGCAATGGCTTGGCTTTGTATAGTATTGACCGAGTGTTATCATTGTATAGGAGAACGGTAAGCTGACTCGCAGGAAGACCAAGCGCACCTCCAACTTGAAGGAGAGGGACTTGGACGACATCTTTATAAAGGAGTTGTGTTACGCTCGCATGCAGGCGGAAATAAAGGAACACCTCTGGAAGAAAGAAGAAAACAAGCGCCGTGCCTTCCTCTTGGTAAGTAACAGCTGTGTGTGTGTGTGTGTGTGTGTGTGTGTGTGTGTTCTATCTGTATGGCATAATGTTAAGTGATCCTGTTTTCTTTTTGTTTCATGAAGTTTATCTATCTGGCGTTAGTTATATTATTCCTCCTTATTCTTTCCCTATTTTGTTCATTGTAGACCTCATCTCTACACTACATCCATTCCTCAAGTAACTCTCCATTCAAAACTGTATTCCTTCTCTACACTCTACCATACCCAAACACTTCATTATTTTACTCTTATTCTCATTTCTCATAATTTCTTCCTTTTACACACCCTTCCAAACATTTCCATCAGTTCTTTCAATCTGTATTCTGATTCAAACGTCAGTGCAGTGTCCTCTACAAACAGCTGTCAATTCAGATTCTACTCTACCATAAACTCAACAACACTCAAACCTCAACCTAACACTCTTGCCTTGACCTCCTTTGCAACTCTCGCCATGTCAATATTAAACAGCCAAGATGACCTGACGCATCACTAATGTAGCCCGATTTGAACAGGAAACGTGATCTGAAAAATGGATGAAATCGTGGTTGTTGCTTTCAAATTCAGTTCATACACTTAAGCCACAAACTTCTTCACACTTGTATAAATAGTGAAAATCTAATCAATGGATATATAATAATTTACTTCTTTTTGACACTTGTTACTAATTTCCATTAGATATAATTTTATTTTCACATTTCTTACTAGTTCGCACTAAATAATATGTTTTATTATGTTGATGGTTGTTAGTATTTACCATTAGTCATGTTCACTTAGCCTTGGATGTGTGCTATGATGGAGTGTTAGGTTTATTAGCCCTTCATCAAGGTGCCTTTCCTTGCCACTTGATCCACACTTCCCCCATTATGACAACCACTGCACTGCTAACTCACCTTGCTAATCAACCCACGGTGCTGGTTTGGTCACTTCAGATCTCAACATAATAAGATGGACACATATTTAAGATCCATAGTATAACATTTTATGAAATATGAGATTTCTTGTAAAGTAAAATAGCACTGAATTATATTTTATGTTTTAGTTCTTAGTTGGTGTTGTAGTGTATCATTGAATGGAAGTATAACTAAGTGATGTGACTCTGCAGGCTAAAGCAGCCAATGAGTTGCAAGAGTGTCGGTGTTGTTACAATGATGAGGTGTTGGAAGAGGACATGGAGCCCTGCAATGACGACAACACTCCCCACAAGTTCTGTGTCACCTGTATAAGAAGGTATGTTGTCATCATGTACTATTACTTAAATACATACCTTGTGCATTGTGATGTGACACATTCTATTCTAGAGTGTGATGCATCCTTCCCTATGGTCACATTCCCCAAGGGCATCACCACACCCCTGCATCCCTTCCCCTTCTATCACCACTTCTGTCATGCAGGGACTCCTTTACCCTCTACTTCCACCTTATAAGTGGCCTTCCTCTCCTACTACAACCTTACATTTTACTCATGTACACTTTCTTCTTCGTCATTATTGCAATCACTTTTAATGAAATTGTGTATATATATATATATATATATATATATATATATATATATATATATATATATATATATATATATATATATATATATATATATATATATATATAGTTTTATTTATTTTGTATTTATTATTATATTTTTTCCCAGATTTGTTGAGGAGGAGATTGGTCAAGGCAGAACAAGTTTCCGTTGTATAGAAGGTGATTGTGAAGCTGAGTTTTCCTTGACAACCCTCAAAAGGGTGATGAAGCCTTCCATCTTCTCTAAAATTCTGGAGCGGAAACAACTGGAGGAGATTGCAGCGGCCGGCATCGAGGACTTGGTGGCTTGTCCTTTCTGCAACTTTCAGACCATCATGTCAAACCCTGAAGACAAAGTATTCAAGTGTCTCAACCCTGAGTGCATGAAGGACTCGTGCAGGTGTGTTAGCAGGGACTGGAACGGTGTGACTCATTTCAAAGTAATATAGGATGAAATAGAAAGATTTAGAAAGGTTACAAGTTTAGTGAGATCTTCATCAGAGAGTATGTAGGAATCTGCTCCCGCCAAGGTGTACAATTCTCCAAGTAATCTATAATATGACAAACAATGCTTCAATGCCCTTTAAGCTGTCAAGATGGGATTAAGAAAGCAATGAGAGTGTGTATGATAACTTTGGCAAAGGTTGAATGAGTCAGGTGGCTTGAACACCTGGTGACAATGTATAACAATGTGTAGGTGAAGAAGGCACCAGTGAATGTAAGGAAAAGACTACGATTCACATAACTTTTTGAGTCAAATAAAAGACTACAGGTTGTCTTATTCATCAAGGGATTTGTACTTCAAGAAAGGGTTGCACTGTAATGTCACTCCCTTCTCACCCTGTAGTAGTACTTAAGATGTTAATAGCACTTAAAAGGCACTGAATTTACTTTAGGGAGTAACAAAACTGAGGCATCACTCTACAACAAATATATTTAACTTTCAAAACAAACATGGTAATATAAACACCGGGCATAAATCCGGTAAGGGAGGGAAGCACTCCTCCTTACTCCTTCCAGGCACGGGCTAAGTCAGCCTCTTCTGCCTTAACACTTCACTAATCCACCCCCCTAAGGTAACAATATCAACACTAACACAATACTACTAACACATCATAACACTAACACATTCTATCTCTAACACATCCTAACACTAACACATCATAACACTAACACATTCTATCTCTAACACATCCTAACACTAACACATCATAACACTAACACATTCTATCTCTAACACATCCTAATACAAGCAAGCAAAAGGCACATGGTAAGTTTCCTCTCCGTCAGAAAAACCCTGTAACACAACACTCATATAAGTATTTACACTTTACATAATTAATAACTAACTTCAATATATATACATATACACAAGCTAATCTATTCACTTTGAAAAACTAACCACTCACCTCCAATCGAGGGTACTTCGTCTTGCAGATGGCAGCTAAGAAGTGAGCCTTCCTGTCAATCCTGGCTAACTTTTCGACTACCATCCACGACGTGTCTCCTACTTCTAAATCCTCAACCCTAAAACTCTCGATCCCCTGAACCCTAATTAAACCAGAAGAAAAACGCTTGTTTGGTCCTGAAGGGTCAATAAAGTTACACTCGTTACAACACTACTCCTAAGTATTGTTTGAGAACACATATATTATTTCATCCGATTTGCTTAAACCCAAAAAGCATTGTGAGGAAAGCCAAGATGTTGCATAACTAGTCTTTCAAGGGGTTTTATAAATCTCTCTCTCTCTCTCTCTCTCTCTCTCTCTCTCTCTCTCTCTCTAACACCCCCCCTCCCCCCCTTCCTTAGCCCTCATATCGTTGTTAATTAATGCAGTAAATAACAATAATGTTATTCTTATTCTAGGTATTGCAAGGAGCCCAATCATGTTCCGTTGCATTGTGAGGAGGTGGAAAAACAGCATCAGAAGGACACACGTGTTTTCCTGGAGAACAAGATGACTGAAGCCATGGTCAGGTAAGTGAATGGGGGGCAGGTGTTATTCATCATTATTATTGCATCCTGTGTGAGAAATAGATAACAAATAACAACAATGGTGGTGAAGGGTGTGCTGGAACGTTAAGGAGAATGTGGGTGTAGAATATAGATAGATGTCAAAGTACAGTTGAAGGATGAGGAGTGAGTGAGTAGGATAGAACACTTTCATCAGTACTAAAGGATGTCAATGAATTGATAGGTTCAGCTGGAGCAAGAAATATTGACATGAATAGACAGACAGCTGAACACTTACTGTATTGACTTTATTTCACAACTACTTTCCTCCCTTGTTGTACAGAGTGTGTTGGAAGTGTCAGAACAGGTTTATCAAGGAGGACGGCTGCAACAAGATGGTGTGTTCCTGCAGTGCCATGATGTGTTATATCTGCAAAAATCCCATCAAGGGCTATGACCACTTTGATACCAACCCCAACCCAACAAACACAAAGAAGTAAGTATCAGAAGGAACTTCATGTTGTTTTCACTCAATGACACATTATTTTTGTAATGTATGAAAGTGTTATGTGTAAGTATCATGTTTGAGTGACTTCCCCTAGATCATCTATAGTCTGTGATGCCTTATTCCCTCCAAGAACGTGACACAAGGGGAGCTTCCACCTCTTCCTATCCATACATTCTCTTTGTTTGTTTAATATCTTCCCCTCTATCAGATACTCTTTCATGTATGTACTCCTTCACCTTATCCCTCCATCTTACAACTGGCCTTAATCTCCTAGGAGCCTCAGTTTCACTCGCATACACTTTCTTCACAAACCCTTTACTCTTCTTTTTTGAGACGTGGATGAATTCCAGACTTGTGTATTGGAGGTAATATTCATGATTGCTTTGGTGTTTTTCTTAACAGATGTCCATTATGGAGCAATTCCAAAGTGATCCATGCCGAGGAAGTGCGAGCTGCTGCCACCAAGCTGAAGAGTGAACTGGACCCATCAGTGGACCTCCTTCACAACCCACTCCAAGACCTGCCTGAGGTGAGGGGGGCGTATACACACACACACACACACACACACACACACACACACACACACACACACACACACACACACACACACACAGAAAGATAATTGAATTCCGAGCATATATACCTTAGGGTGGAAGGTAAGTGGTCTGTTCTTAACCTGTGGAGTGCACAATAGGGGTTTCCCAGTCCATCCCCGGGTGTGCAATTATGAACCCAAAATTAACATTTCTTTTTAATTTTTTTTTCAACGTGGAAGTGAAGATACCATGTCTGGGCATTGTCTAGTGGTAAGAAAAAAAATCTCCTTTCATTCATTTATTTGTATTAACGTACATAAAAGTGAATGTGAGGGTGCGGCTGGGTAGTGACTCAACCTTGGGATGGTGGTGGGCTGTAGGGAAGGTATGGAGGTGGTTTATGAGATTAAATATTATCATAATGTGCTATTTTGATGTAAATATATACAATGTACGTATTGCAAATTATACATATTACGTATACATCATCAATGAATACCTGAAAACAATCAGCTTCCCCAGCATTGTCATCACAAGGCCAGTCATCTGTCACTCCTGATCTGAGATTATCAAAATTATGAATGTCTGGCTCAAAATGATGCCCGTCAGTCCACACCAAGGGAGCGAGTGTTGCATGACGTGGCACCGATGTCGCTTCTCCCTGCTCCTCATCCTCCAACTCCCTTTCACTCACTTGTGTTCCCTCCTCACTGGAATCACTTCCAATGTCCTCGCTTTCATTTGGTCCACGCATTCATCCTTACTATCATCTTCAGACAGTGATGACAACTCATCATCAAAAAACAAAGGTAGCAATTTTGAAGGAGTCAAGTTAGCTGTGGGAGGCCTTGGCCGTGAGTCAGGTGGTGGTGGTGACCATGCGGTTGCCACCTGCGTCTTTTTTTTGTTTGCTCACTCTCCTTCTACGCGTTATTCGTGAGGTTGATGGTTGAGGTTCGTCCACTTTTTCATCATCACTGGAGTCATTTGCAATTAGTATACGCTTTACACACGTTTTTTTGACATAACACTTCCAGGGCTGCGCGTACACTCAGGTACAAAAGTGGGCGATGGTGCGTTTCCCTCCATCCTATCCTGAGGGTAACTGTTTTGATTAAGTGATGCCTGCCGGGCGAAAATTAGTCAATAGGCATCCCAGTACATACCAACGATGCCTATTCGTCGGTACAAGCGGGCAAACTTTTAAGAGAAATTATTGAAGTTCCTACAGCCTGAGCTGTGGCTCGCACTGTACGGGTTAACAGAGGGTAGACACTAAGAAAGGCAAGTGTTATGTGAAGTGAATACAGTCAAACAGTCATTAGGATGGACTTATAGGAAACCTTGTTTAGTTTAGTGAGGTTTGAGTTTGAAAAATTGGATTGTTATGTTTTGCGGTGTAAGATGTGTGAGAGTCAAACTGGGTGGACCACAAGTTATGGATTCACTTTGTTGAATGTTGTGAGATTCATCCTTGCTTATAGAACGGTAAGAATGAATTATATTACATAATTAACAGATACACATGAGAGTGACTCCTTCATAATACCTTGATGGTCTGTCTAAGAATGGTGATGTTTAATTAGGCCGCCATCTTGTTACAAATTGACCAGGATGTTTACTGTTTCAAAGACTGTCATTGGTCTGCTGCCCAAACATTGATAGTCCACCTGTATGACATATATAAACAGGAGTTATCATTGTACTTCATTGACAATTTGTTCTAAATGAGAGATATTGTTGCAAGGTTAACAATGGTTGTGTGTTTCAGATACCGCAACACTTGACCAAGCATCGGGTAGGTCAGCCGGCAGAGCTCCCTCACGCCCCGCCGGCACACCAGCAGCAGGTACAAGGGCACCTAGTAGACATGTACCACAGACACCACGTGGTACATCGCATTAACCAGGCTGCTGCTGCATTCCACCTGCCTGCTCCACCACCACCACCTGCTCATCGACAGCTGCCTCCTGCTCCGCCTGCCCACCGACAGATTCCTCCGGTGATGCAGATTGGGTTGATGCGACCTCCACGGGTCATGGATATGCCCGAGGTGAATCAGTTCCAGCACCAACACCACCACCACCACATCCACCCCGTCAGACAAAACCCTGCCCCCATCCACCTCCCGCCCACTGGACACCTCAGGGACAACGTGGTGGTGCATGAACTGCTGATGGAGATGAGGAGGAATCATGATATGCAAATGAGGCTGTGGACCAGGTAGGTGATCCAACTTTTGAATACCTTGTAAACACACTAGCCAAAAACTATACATATTTTTTAGCCAATAATAAATTGATATATATATATATTTATATTTATATATCTAAGCATGTATATATTGGCTTTCCCTCCCAGGTACATGGAACGCACCTCCACCAACAACCCCAACAACAGCAGCAGCAGCAGCAGGGAGTAGAACAAAGCAACATCAGATGACAGAGTGCAGTGCCATTCTAAACACATTCCCACCCACACCACACTAAGGAGCAGGTGGTGTGCTTAGTGAAAGGTACAACACACTTACTTACCAATATTATCAAGGAATGTGAAAATGAAAGTTAAAACAAGATGAAAATTTTGATATTGCCAATTGAATGAAAAGAATATGAAGAGTAAAAGTTCTGCCAATATAATTACTGGTATGGAAGAGGCTAAAAGGGTGTCCTAGCGGGGATGGTGTGTCTGTTCCTTGTATTGACTTCCTATCTTGTTGTAAGCCCCACTAACTACCATGGTTGAAAGCTGGTACGGATTCTCACATCAGCAGTAGTGGTAATCATAATCATAATAATAATAATAACATTGGTAATATGAACAAGATAACAATGATAATAGTGATTCATGATGGCAAGAAAAACAACAACAACAACAACAACTCAAGATTTAAGTTGTGTTTGTTAGTGTGTGGATTGGATTTCTGGATTGGTTTCTTCCATTCAATAGTGACATTATGCTTCATGACCCTTCTTGATCTTTTATGTTTTATAAAATGTACAACTAGTGGCGTACAGATGAAGGTGATCCTCAGTCACTTCTCACAAATGTTCAAGAATTAGCTGGAGGAAGAGGAACATTAATTTTTGTTATTACTTAAAGGTTGTGGGTCATTGAAGTAAGAAGAGATAAGTGAAAAAGGTCAAATGTTGTGGGTCATTGAAGTAAGAAGAGATAAGTGAAAAAGGTCAAATGTTGTGGGTCATTGAAGTAAGAAGAGATAAGTGAAAAAGGTCAAAGGTTGTGGGTCATTGAAGTAAGAGGATATAAGTGAAAGGTCAAAGGGAGTGTTATCAACTGGGCTTCCTTTGATCGGTGTCATCCTGGCTTTTCATGACTTATCTTCATTCAAGTTTTCACCTTATTTACGGGATCACATAACTGTTGCTGTGTGTGACAAACATGTGGCATCATCATCATCATCATCATCATCATCATCATTATCATCATTATCATCATTATCATCATCCAACATTAATCATTATCATTATTATTATATTTTTGCCACTAGACCTCTAAGGGGAGAAGGGACCTAACCTCACCAGCACCACCTCGTGAGTCACCCTAACAGACCCATCTCCCTCCCTCTCTCCACCTCACCCTATCACCTCATCACACAAGGTGGGGGAGCACAGCCTGTCCATGCCACTGCTCCATTCCTACATTTACAACTACTCTACATTCATCTCAATTACACGTTTTGTATTCTTCCTTGCTCCCAAGACATTATTTTTGTAAGTAATGCTCTCTTCACAGTGTGCATTCATTGTGTTTGTGGCGTGAAGAGCAGTAGATGTGTGTGGAGCAAGGAAGAATGATTGTGTGTGATACAATTGAATGGAGAGTTGTGAATTGTGAATGTTTTAATTAAGATGCAGCCTCAACATAGTAGTAGAGGTGTAACAACATACTATATCAGTTATTCCCAATTATAATTATTCTCAATATTGGAAACATACTTTTTAATTTAATTTGAATGGACTGTGCAAGGTGCATTATATTTTATGTGTACTATATCTTACATCATTACAGTAGATTGGTAACCTTGCTCAGTTTTTTATTTGATTTTTTAAAATTGTAAATATTCTATATAAGATTTATTGTTTCACATTTTTATCCTAAGTTGATACTGTATTTCCAGTGCATTAGCCTTGTCTCATTTTAACATGAAAATATATCCAATTGTTTATTATACAACCAATATTATTATTATCTATTCACTATGAATATCTAATTATAAGTACATCTGCTTTGTACAGTGGCAGTATCACAACCAAGAGGTTAATACTAAGTGTGTAAATTGCTACTGTGCAAAGTAAGAACTAAAAGTATTTGGAAAAGGAAAACCTAGTAGGCATCCCATTCACAGTAGTACTACCAAGGTGGTAGACAAGCCCATCACCACCTTGACGTGGTGCATATCATTAATGGACTCCAACGGCTACTACTAACGGGGAGGATGATGCACAACTAACATTCACTTGTATCATTTTACTTTTTAAATATTTGGAACAGGAATAAATAGACTCTCCTGTTGAGGGCGTGTCCTGGGTGGAGTTCCTAGTAAGAGGCATCAGATAGACAGATGGATAGAGCACATCTCGTCTGTAAGTAGATTCCTTAGCATTATTGTGTTGTTTCAGTATTGAAGTTACATCAGGTAATAGGAGGTGAAGCTCAGCTGCTTCACACACTGTACATTTAGGAATCACTGGTCAATTGTGCCAAAAAAAGCACACCCAGACAAGGCTAGTTGTACTTATAGTTTACTTGGAATAAGAAAGAAATATATTTTGTTATGGCGGAGTATTTGAATGCCCTGTTAAAACATGAAAGTATTTGGTAATATTTGGTGTTAATATATTTTCCCTAATAGCACTGCAAACAGCCTGTAAGCTCATAGTGTAGTTTGCAGTCACCCTTCCTTGTATTGATTCCTTCCCTTCAGTCAGTCAAGCACACTTTTCTTCCATTGCTTCCCATCCATCCATCAATCAATCAATCAATCATTTCCATTCCTTTCCTTCAATCAATATCTCTCTCAAGACATGCATACACACACCCATCTACACTCCCCTCACTTAGCCCCGAGACCCCTTACAAAAAGAGAAGCAGCACACCCCACCCAAACACAGCAGGTCAGGTCAGTCACACAAATGTGGATGAGGGTGGAGGTCGTACCCACAATGGAGTCCGAACGCTTCATATTTAACTTGTATCCTCTCCTTTCCCATACCTGATATGATCCAAGGGTCACATCATATGCGCGAGAACCTCCTCCAAGAGTGGTCAAGGCCGCATCATTAATCCTTCCTTGCTCTACAGACATTCCTCTTATTCAATGCTCTTTTCACACCATCTATCCATCCCATTCTTGGCTTTCCTCTCAGCTTCACACCTCATATCAGATCCTACTAGTCTCTCCATCAGCCAGTCCTCCTCCATTCTTTGTGTGTCCAAACCACCTCAACACACACATGTTTTAGACCATCTTACTACATACCTGACTTCAATCCCCTTACAGTGAGGTTAGCCAAGAAGGTTCAGGTAGACAGGGCACAAAGGATCAAACACTTTTAAATGTTTATTTATTTGTACCTTAGACATGTTTTATGTTTAAAAAAGAATCAATATTGTTTGCACATTACAAAAGGTCATATCAAGATTTTTTTTACAAGTTATTACTTTGCCATGAGGAGAATGTCACCATTTTCCTTATTCATCATCTTTAATGTCCTCCCAAAAGCTCCATCGTGCCTTTTCTATTGCCTGCCACAACTCTTCACTTCTGTCAATGTATTCCTTGTTGGTCTTCTTGATATCTATGGGAACATTCCAGTCTGCAAATAACAAATTACAATAACAAAACTAAGTACATATATTTCAACTACATTCATTAATGGTTATACTCAACCCACACTAATCCAAAGTAGTTTCATCAATCTATAAAAACTTTAAATGTTGATAAGCATGAAATACAGCTACATGGGAACCCTGATTATGATACGTAACTATCTGGAATACTCAAGCAACTAGAAATGGAACAATGTATTATACTAGAGGCACTTAGTAAAGCACAAGTACCTCTGCCACTGATATTCCTGCAGTGATACTTTGGAAAGGGGGTCATTCATGCTGGATGAAATCTTGCCAATTATAATTTGTACCTCTGTTTTGAAAATAATAAATCTACTCGGATTCATATTTAATTTATCAAATACCATTGTGTAACCAAGAGGAATGACTACCTGGTCTGTATTCATGTAAACACTTTAAACTGGACACACTAACTACTACATACTCCTCTTCTTCCTGTTTAAGATGACTATAATTAAAATGCATTCAAATAAAAACAAACTCGTACTGACTCACCAACTGGTTCAAAGTCTTCTTTTGATGACTCCTTTGAATCTCCCATTCCTCCCTCCATGCTGCCGTTGTAGTCACCATAGGATGATGCGTAAGGCTCATAGTAACTCCCATAGTTCTGCCAGGCTGCATAATTATTCCAGTATTGTTCATAATACTGACTGTAATCTCCTCCCATGTGATTCCTGTGAAATAATAATTACACTCAGTAGCTGATTCAGATTCCATTCTATCATCAGCATTTAACAAACTGAGAGGCAACTAAACCTGATCAAAGTTGACTAAAAAGCTGACGCCATAAATCAAAACAAGACTACAAGTATTTATTTCTTCCTTTTAAATAAAAAATAAAAAAAAAATATGTACCTTACTCACACATGACAAAAGTTTCTGTGGCATTATATCAAATAGAAGATACTGTGTAAATAGAACGGCACTGTTTTATACTACAACTAAGCCCCACCTCAATGAGATGGCATTACTTACATTCCCGGGTAGTGTTGCTTCTTGGGGACGGCATAACTCACTTTGAGAGGCTTCTGTCCTAAACCCTTGAACCCATTCATGTGAGTGAGGGCATCTTTATATTCTTCCTCAGAGTAAAATCTTACAAAAGCAAAGCCTTTACTCTGTCCATTTGGGTCGTAAATAACTGAAATGAAAAATGTTCATCTTTGCAGTTTAATGTGTATAAACTCCTTTAATGCAAATCTGTAGTACAACAAAAAGATTGCAACAATTATTAAATAGACCCAAAGATCTCACAAGTAGGTTATGCTATGAGCATGTATGAGTATTAGCTGTATGAAGGTCATGATCATGTATTTACAAAGTTGTAACATACAGGGTCTGAGCTGCACTCGTGAGGTCCTGTCTCCGTATCTATATTGGTCCAATTCTTCCTTCAGTAATCAATCTTATATTTTAAAGTTTTATTAACACAAAAATTTTTGGTTGTATCTTACCTTTTGCTGTCTTGATGCTGTTATACCTGCTGCCAAATGTCTTGTAGAGAGCAAAGTCATCAACATCTGGAGTAAGATCTCCAACCCAAAGAGAATATTCCTTGTCTGTGTTATTTCCTCTTGTGCTGCTGTGGTTCAGTTTAAATCGAACTGGCTGAAATGGATGGAAACAAACATTACAGAAACATGGCACTTATAGAATGTACATCTATATAATCCACACAAACAATTGATTATCATCCCTTGTTACAATCATGACTAATAATCCAAATATTCATTATTTGGATAGATATATGCTTCTATCTATCTATATAGCCAGCTAACATCCCCCACAAATGGCAGTAGTCCAGACATGGATTTACAGGTTCAGGGAGACTGTATTCCTAGCTTTGTTTCACATTTCCAAACCCTATTGGACTTACTGGTTGACTGTGAGGGATGACTTTTCCATTGAGTTTGTGCATGGCAGTGAGTGCTGCTTGGTCCGAAGAAAAGTTGACGAAGCAGTAACCAGCAGGATGGCCAGTGTACCTGTTCTTCATCACCTAAAGGCAAACATACAGACATACACAATATAGTAACACATGCAAAAATGTTACCATCTCGGGCTAAATAATGTTTAAATTTCTAAAGGCAAGAAGAAATTGATCGTTTTGGCAAATATACATACATGTATGCAGTGGTTAGCATATAATGATAACTCCTAATACACAACCTTTGACATATACATTATGTCCAACATGGCCAATACTTTTAATAAGTTACACAACAAATACATAAGAACATAATTAGGCTGCAAAAGGCCTGTTGATCTACAAAATACGTGTGTAATGTGCAGGCTATGGCCTTGTTGATATAACTTACCTTCACATTCTGTACATTTTCTTCTCCCAAGGCTCTGAAGGCTGCTATAATGAAGTTTTCATCCATATAATCCGCCAGCTGAACAAAAACAAGACAACATTAATAATAATAAAGTGTTGGCACACGCTGTAGCTGCGTGTAGTTGCAGGCGCTCATCTCTCGTCACATTGGCCTTTAAGCTTGTGGTGGATATTCATCTGTTACCCCGGGACACAGGGCCACTGTGACATCTGACTGCCCACAGTTTACCTTCCCCAGGTTACCCTAGGTACCCATTTATACACCAACCCGTTTGGGAGGATGAACAGCTGGGTGAGCTGTGTGCTGACTGCCTTCGTCCAGGATCGAACTCAGGCCAGCGGATTCATAGTCAGATGTGCTAACCACTGCACCACTGCGGCACAAGACAACATTGGTCATCATAATTATAAAAAAAACAATGTATGGCACCATACCAATTAGCTAGACTTATTATATTGGGAACTGTTATCTTACATTTTATATATTTAGTTAAACGTACAAGTTCTGCCTCACTCCTTCCTCATTCCCTGGTGACCACAAAAACCTAAATTAATCTAAGGGTCAGACGTTATCTTTAATCTATTTTTTATAATTTATCCCCAACTCACTACAATGTCAAACCAGAACTATAATAAGGTTATGGTCCTGCTCAGCACACCTCCGTCATTATATTAATTGGTTCTATTGCAGTCTAAATCAATGCACAACTTTATTATTCTGGACTTACAAATGTTTAAATATCATTAGTTTGGACATTTTTTACTATACACATACCCCGGGCCAAATTAATATTAACGGCACACAGCGTCTTTGAAGTTAGGTGCCTCAAAAAATCTTCTAAATCCACACCAGACATCCATCGTGTCAGGGCTGGATGTACAACTGAGTGTTCGTATGTTTGTTAGTATAGACGCATGCGCTGTGTTTAAGTTACGTGATGACATTTTATGAAGTTTGGTTGCCCTCTTTTTAGCCAATCAAACAAATGCACGTATATGTATCGCCGGTCCGAAGGGTAGCCTATCAAATGGTTTCCAGTCTCACTATGGCGGTCACGGGTTGTGTGTACACTGTGCCTATAACAATTGCAATTTTTTTTGTGAATTTTCATTCTAAAGATAACGTGGGAATTGATTTCCTACATTTGCACAGTGTTTTACTGAAGACAGTCGAGTGTACTAATTGCAAGTTGCCTTGCAAGGTCAGATTGGAAAAACATCTGTGGTAATCTGGTAGATACTGAAAATTACCCACAAAAAAGTGTAGCAAACAGTGCAACTGTTACAGTGTCAGACTTCAAAGGAGCTTTTTTGGAGGCTGGAACATCTACTTTTAATTAAGGTATTTATCGTAATTTGGAAAAGGTTGATCTGTATGGTTCGTTTAGTTTGAGGGGGGAACAGTGGGAGGCAAAACTCCCAGGCTAGGTTAGGTTGGGGGATCTGGGCTGGCTTGTCCCCCAATTAAATGGTTATTACGCGAGTTCAGTTTTGGTTAGGTTGAGGGGGGGGGGCGGGTCCGGGGGGGCGTATTCCCCCCCGGGTCAGTTTAGTTTAGGTTAGGGTTGTGTCATTGGGAGGATCTAGTTCGGTTATACAGTATAAGCTTTTTATATTTTTCTAAACTATAAAAAATAGGTTTTTCACCTTAGGTTTTTTTTCGGCTTGCCATAAATGTCCTATATTTGCTTCCCCCATCCTAAAACCCTGCTTTGCCAAGGTGTCCCCAAGCTTGTTGGCTATAGGGGAAAAGAAAAACAAGAATAGGTGTATTGGCTTAAACTACAATTTTACCTATTAATCTTTACATCATGCTGGGATGTCACTTCAACACAAAACAAAACTGTAGGTGATTACAGACCAGTAAAATAGTTTAGGTTAGGTTAATTACAGTAGAAGGAAGTTGTCCTAATCACTTTTATCATTTAGGCACCTACTACTACTACTACTATCTCCTCCTCCTCCTCCTTGGGACAGCAGCACTTACTAACATTAAATTTTTAACATTAATAGGCTTAACAACACACCTTCATGCATTATATATATATATATATTCATTAACTCTCAAATCATCAGTTACTAACGTAATTGTAATGACTGACCCTAACAACCACCACCACCACACTAACCATGCTGTTTACGTCTATCTATCCTCCCTAACTACACGTCGCCTGAACAATAAATAAATGTAATATAATGGTGATGAACACAACTCACATCTCCCATCCATAATGCTCCTTCTCGTGCCATGGTGGTGGTGAATAATGATACACACACGTCCTCACAACCTTCCTTCCTTCCAGCACAGCGTCAAAACACAGCTGGATGGGGCTACAGGAGGCTCATCATCATCATCATCAGCATAATCATCAACATCATCATCATCATCAATATCAACCTTTTGGAGTTCATTGTAATATTAAAAAATGGTTTCCCCCTAACCTTCTCCATTTCATTCATCTACCACCTGTTTGTCTCTCTATTCCAGGTTACACCAATTTAACTTCCTATCTCATCTCTCCGTCTAGGTATTTGTCTTATTTTTACCTTGTTTTTGCTATCCTATAGTTGTCATTCTGTTACTCTTGTTTAACTGTACATTTATTATCTGTTTTGTAGCATGCACACTTTTTTCTTTTAATTGTGGTCAAGATGTTTTCTAGTTTGGTCTGTTTCCTATA
>JAPQNM010000044.1:24092095-24104595 GCA_029783475.1 Metacarcinus magister | reverse complement strand
AAAAATTACTATGTAGTTGAGTTTGTGATTTAAATACTTTTTACAGATCTTAAGGAGTTGGATTCAAAGTACTTTTTATAATGACTTCACGAGGATTAACTGTATTTACAAGGAAACTATTATTCCCTTGTGGTTATATTACATTATATTAATGGTGGTCATTGCATGCAGCTCGTGGTGGTCTGGGGTGGAGATGGGGCCCCCAGACGCTATCCTGGGGGTGACGGAGGCCTTCAAGCGGGACACTAACCCTCAAAAGATCAACCTTGGAGTGGGTGCCTACCGTGATGATAATGGAAAGCCTTTTGTGCTGCCCTCAGTCAGGAAGGTCAGTCTTGATGGAAAGGATTGAAGTGTTTAATTGTAGTTGTGAGTCTGTTTATATAAAGGATTTAAGTGTTTAATTATAGTTTATGTTAATTGATATTGGTATGCATGGTAACTTATCACCACTTCCCTAACAAGCAACCAGCATCACCTTATTATAGTACCTATCACGTGCCTGTATTACATTGAAAGTGTAACATCATTTACAAAACAGTTGAATGCATTGCAACCTTATTTTAAACACAGTGTGGAACAAGATACTTAATGTAGTCCGGTCACCAATGAACTCTTTAACCTAATAACTACTTATATACTTGGCTTTCAAACCTTGGACTGGAAACTTGGTCATGAAGTAGATCAGTTGAGGAAGATGAACAGTTGACACTTTCAAAACAAAACAGCTTCACCTCTTTATAATAAAAAATCACTTATTTCTACTCATTCATTACCCTTATTGGCAACTGTATTATAGGGATCCGATAAAATTATTCACAAAATCATCACTTTACTTCACTAGATTGTGTTCATTATTTTCTTGTTGATGGGATTGGGAACTTTAACAACGTGTGGAGAGATAAGGGGATTAAATTCTCTCTTAAACCTGTGTAGATGTCAATGTAGAGATGATAACACTAACTTACTCTTATCTTGGCTATTCCCTTTTATAGATATTTGTGGTTGATGCTGTGTGTAAACAAAATTATTATATATATTTCAGGCTGAAGAACTTCTTATTAGCCAGAAGCTGGACAAAGAATACTTGCCCATATCTGGTAATGCTGTGTTCTGCAAGGAAGCGATCAAGTTGGCGCTGGGGGACAATAATGCAGCTATTAATGATGGACTGGTGTGTAGTGTTGACTTTGTATGGTTCTATTTAATTACATATAACACAGTTCCAACAGCCTCAAAAAGTCATGGAATTTTATCTACGTTTTTCAGTTCATGAAGTGATAATTAGTATATGGAATTGCTAAAAGTGATAGAAGAGCATGGAATTTGAGTTTTATATATATATTGTTAAGGTGGTAATATTTGAAAGTAGCGGACACACCAAGGTAAGGGTAAGGGTAAGGGTAAGGGATTGTTGGTGGGATGTAACTCGTGGATTAACATAATTTTGTCAATAAAAAAAATTCCTGGAAAAGTCATGGAATTTTAATGTCTTTAAGGTGCAGGAATCTTGTTTTTATTTTTTATTATTATTTATTTATTTATTTTTCAGAATGTGACCGTTCAGGGAATTTCTGGAACGGGTGCACTCAGGATTGGGTCGGCCTTCCTTTCCAAGTTCTTCCCGGGACCAAAGGTAAAGTAAAGGTTATATACAAGATAATAAATGTTTCCTTTCAATGGAAAATAAACTTAAACTTAACTTTCTTTATTAAACCACAGTTTTGTGTAATGTTTCAGGTGCGATTAATGTGATTTATTTTTTGTTTATATTGTAATGTTATGCAATACAGTGTCATTAAATAGTATAGATCCAATGGTGTATTGTGTTGCAGGTAGTGTGGTTGCCGGCACCAACCTGGGGTAACCACGTGCCCATCTTCAAACACGTGAACATGGACGTCAAACAATACAGATATTATGACCCAAACACATCAGGATTTGACTTTTCAGGAGCACTTGAAGATATATCAGTGAGTAACATTTTGTAAGACTTGTTTAGTGTTGAAATAACATACATTTGGACATTACACGGATGACTTAGTTGAATAAATGAATGAATGAATTGACTAGACTCAAGCAAACTAACAACCTCCTTGTGGATTTCTTCTTTCCCAAAAGGGATATTAGGAAAATCTGTTATTATTTAGGTTCTGTTTGTCAAAGCATTCAACATAACCCATATATTTTTCATTAGATATGAAGGTTTGATAAATGTTGTAGATTATCAATTATTAGATACCAGCTATTAGTGGTAAGCTGTACTAAAAATCATTGGTAATTAATATACTATGTTTGATAGCAATTATTATATATTTTCATATCTATTTTTCCATTACTGATCCATTATGTGCGACTCTCCATCATGTATCTATTTATAATCCTGTTTGTCACAACAATGAGGTCTGTGATGATGACAATTTTTGTAATTATGTTATCATTACTATTACCATTGGTTGGATATCCACAGAACATCCCCGAAGGCAGCTTGATCATGCTTCACGCGTGTGCACACAACCCAACAGGCGTCGACCCCAAGGCTGAACATTGGGATGAGATGAGCAAGGTGATCAAGAAGAAGAACTTACTGCCTTTCTTTGACATGGCTTATCAGGTAAGACACATGTTCCTGTAGCATTCATTGTTATGGTCTCATGGTTTGTTTGTTGTAATCTCACCAAACATTCACACTCACACTTTCTCTCTCTCTCAGCCGGTTATATAGATAGATGGATTATTATCATTATTAGTATATATCTATATACCAGACTGTTATACTCTGAAGGGAGATAGCCAAGACAAGGCACGCTTACACACATCCATGCACCTCTCTTCTCCTAGGGAGGTCTAGGGGCTAAGTGAGAGGAGTGTATATGTATTTACCAACTAAGTAAATACAGACATATACACTAGCTTTTAGACCCCCATAGGAGAAAGGTACACCCCCCCCCAAAAAAAAAACGTGACAGTAGTGGTAAAACAAGTTAATACTTTTTAGGGCTTTGCATCTGGAAATATTGCTAAAGATGCCTATGCTGTGAGGAAGTTCTTGGAAGATGGCCACAGAATATGCTTGTCACAGTCCTTCTCCAAAAACATGGGATTATATGGTAAGTGTTGATACATATATATGCTGCAGTGTGTGTTTAGAGAAAATGTGTGAAGATCATTATAGTAATACTCAACACCACTACAACAACCTGCTATAGTGTTGTGACTGACTTTCTTTTTCATGACATACACTTGTAGGATGTGTAATGTTATGTATGTATGTATGTGCCAGTAGTGTTGAAGCAATGTTTGTTTACACTTATGAAAGAAAGGAATCCATTCTCTTGTCACCTCATTTAAATTTTTTTATTTACTTATTTCTGTTTATCTTTACACTCGCTAGCTAGTAAAAGTGATGCTGTTGTTGTTGTTTGAAGAAGTAAATGTTAAATGGGATAGCATAGGTCTAAGTGAGGTTAGGACAACTAGAGAATTATTACAATGAAAAATTATCACATTTTAAGATAGATCAAAAACAAAAAATGAACAGGAGATATTGAAAATGTTTACCCTTGAATATGCTAAACAGAAGGATCCCATAATGGAGTAGTAATATGAATTCAGATATTATGGAAATAAATATATGTAGTGATGTTTCCCTTCAGGTGAGAGAGCTGGAGCCTTTTCCATCATCTGCCAAGACAAGGATGAAGCCGCTCGAGTGATGTCTCAAGTGAAGATCATTATCAGACCCATGTACTCCAATCCTCCACTTCACGGCTCACGGATCGTCTCCACAATCCTCACTAACCCAGAACTGTGGTAAGTGTGTGTAAGTAAGTGAGTAAGTAAGTGTAAAGTATGGTAAGTTCTAAATAAATGTTAAAAAGGATACTCATTAAATTCACTAGATAAGAAATTTTTTGTATAGTTTTTCATAGTAGAGGGGAAGAAATTCAGTATAATGGAGAGGAAGTGTTTGAGGAATAAGTGTGGCTTGAGTTATGAAAGGATTGGCTGACCGAGCACAGCAAAGAGTATTGGTTGGGTTTGGAAAAAGATAAATAGGTTTGATATGAAAGAGGTGTGTGTGTGTGTGTGAGAGTTTGAAAGAAGGAACAATGTTTGAGCTTCATAGTGAAATGGAGAACAGTTATGAATGGAGACAGCCTTGATGGGAGGCTCTACTGCATCTGGTGTGGAGGGGAATGGTTCTAGTGTGATATGGTAAAGGTAAACCAGTTCTGTTGTCCGGTCCTGACGCAGAAATTACTAACTTGTACCGAGACACCAACCCTCTCACAGTGGTAAGTGTTAGATGCACAGGAGCTGCCTTGTGGAGGTCAACTGGCCTTTTGCAACCTCCTTATGCATTATGTTGAGTGTGGTAGAGTGAGGATAAGTCCCTTCTCCAGAAAAGGGAAGTCTAGAGGCAAAGTTACAAGAGAATGCATGTGGATGTATGCAAATAGCTGCCTTGTGTTGGCTGCCCTCTGTTGAGATGTGTGTAAGTCAGGTAACCTCGATAGTTGTAAAAACTTAAACTCTAGTCTGCTGCCCCACCCAGTCTCATTACCTCTCATACAACCAACTTGTAAACAACCTTTTTGTCAAGTTCTATCTCACAATTTCATGAATCTCATTATGTCTAAAATATGTGCTATTTTAATATTTTACCCATGTAGTACTTTTAATGTATTGTGTTTGCATCTGAAAACATAGAGACTAATGTTTGTCACCATTTGATATAAAGCCAACAGATTGAGTGAGTGAGTCACCAGTTATATATACAGAGAAGAAACTCAAGGCTATGTTAGAAAGTAAAGAAAAATGTTTAAAACTTGAAATTAATACATTTGACTTACATTGCAGTGAAATATGGAAAAAGGATGTTAAAGGTATGGCTGATCGCATTATTTCCATGAGGGACAAACTGAAAGCCAATCTTGTCAAGGAAGGATCTGTCAAGGATTGGTCACACATCACTGAGCAGATTGGAATGTTCTGCTTCACTGGAATGACACCACAGCAGGTAAAGAATGGGCCAAGCAGAGTGAAAAGTTTGTCAATAGATACTAGTAACACTCAAAACTAATGTAGCAAACAATTTTCAACCTGTAGCAGAGTAGAGGCAATGCATGTATACTGGGGCTGCAAGGAAGGATGAAGTGTCCTGAGAAAGATGTGGAGAAGAGATTTAGGGTTAAAAGGGGTGTGTGTGGTGGTAAAGTGAGTGCAGATGAGAGGAGGTTAGGTAGGAAGATGATGGAACATTTCCAAGAGAATAAGAAAATGTTTTGTAAAGATCTTTGCGAGTATCTTTTCTGTGTAAACAGTTTGTTGACTTTCATATTTACAAGCAGTTATTGTGTGGGTGTTTTTTGAAGTGATGCATGATTCATGAGTTGTTGTTAATTTGTTTCAGGTTGAGAAGCTGACAAAGGATCACTCGATTTACCTTACCAAAGACGGACGCATCTCTGTAGCAGGCATTGCCACGGCCAATGTGGAATACCTTGCCCACGCCATGCACCAAGTCACTAAGTAGTGCACCTACTAAATGTTGGGAAGTGTCTTCCTTCAAAAAGTGAATGTTGATATTGTGTTGAGATTTATGGAATTGGACTTGGTGAACTGTTGTATACTACTTATGTAATAATTATTTCAATAATCAGTTTTCTTGACTTGAAATGTTTACATTGTGTTGAGATTTATTGAATTGGATTTGGTGAACTGTTGTATAATATTTATGTAATAATTATTTCAATAATCAGTTTTCTTGACTTGAAATGTTTGTGGGTGAGGAGGTGATGAGTAGTGTAATATACAGGTAGTTATTATTATACATTAAGATATTGTGTAATAAATTCAGTGTAATTAAATAATAAAATGAAGGTAAAAGTACAACTCTCGTCCCTATCCTGTACATAACTCGTGCAATTGTTAATTAAATAAACTTTTTTGTTTCTTAATTTCCTTCACTAGAAAGATGTAAACAAGGTTGCTTCTCCACCTTACTGTTTCAAGAAGAGTTCCAAACCACTTTGAACTCAACTCAACTTCACAAACTGTTCTTTAAAAACACTTGGAGAGTTACTCAATGTTTTTGTGGCTCTTGGCTGGTGGAAGTTTTATACAAAATAAAATGTTAAAACTCCTTTGGTACGGTACAACCATACTGACAAATAATCCAAGAATCAGAGGAGTTTCTTAAATGAAACTGGACTGACTTAACAAAATTATGTAGCTATCTTAACACTAATATTACATATTTACATAAGTTTCTCCAAAACCAGTATTTCATCCATATCCTTCATTTTTCAGCAAACTGAATTGATGGCTGATGAAATACATGTAACTTGTCGTCAAACAATTCTTCTTCTACTTTCTCCTCATCTTGGAAAAACGTTGGGAATGGTGAATGGTTGTCTTTTGTAGCTCGATGATCGGGGAGAACTGAATCATAGATGTAAACATAGGATCCTACACCTCCTGGCACAGCTGGACCCTGCACCCAAATAACATTGTATTTGGTATTCACTCTCCACACCTGAAAACAATTGGTACATTAATCATTTATAAAAGACAAATGTTTGAAATAACAAGAATACCCCCACTGTATTCCTTGCAAGTCTTTAAAGGCAACCAAAAGAGACGGAGTGAGGAGTCTGTGAAGTCTTTCTGTATTCTCTCCAATAAAAAGATGAAGTTCATAGAAGAAGTTAGAGTCGAGTCTTCCCAAACCCTTTGTTCCGTCACTTTTCATCACCTTCACACCAGGGAATAGAGTGATCATCTCCTTGATGAAACCATGGGAAGGTGTCAGGTTTTGTACCATGTCACCCTAAGAACATTTGAACATAAGCAGAACATAATAAAGTAAGCAGCAGCTGTTAAAACTGTCAATGTTAATAAAAGGCTGTTCATTGTCATCTGTTTGTTGTAAGGTATCAGAAACCTGCATGCATAAGACCATCTGTGGATTAAAAGGTTAGAGGGAAAAAGATCAATTGTGTTGAGGAAAATGGTAGCAATTTTGAGGTATTTTAGCTGACCACCTTCTTCAATAATTTGTTTCCTACACTAACTTTCATATATGGATGGAAAGATATTCAAATTATTATTATTTTTTAAACATGCTAGAAGAAAAACCACCAAAAGGCAGGAACATTTACCAAGAAAAAACAAACAAACAAACAAGATGAGAACTAACCATTTAAAAAAATATGCTAAATTCAACCTTGAGGAAGAATCTTACCTTAAGGCCTCTCAAAATTCTCTTCTCCCTCCCCATGTGACCCGGCATCTTCTGTCCGGGAAGTACTCTTGCCTTGTCCCCTCCACTCCCTATAGTACCACCTCGGCGATGGCTCTTGGTCACTCCATGCGAGGCTGGCATGCCCTTGAACCCCCAACGCTTCATCACTCCTTGAAAACCTCGATCAATTCTGTAATTTTAAACCACAAAATAGTTAAACAATATGAACAAGAATGGCACTTCGGAGAACACAAATATCTCCGCCACCACTGTTGATACTCATGACCTTCTCCTCACCTTCACCTTCACCTTTGAGCTTAACATTTAAACAATTCACGGTGAAGTTCTGCAAAGTTGACATGTGTTTTGAAAGAGTTACGAATGTTTTGAAAATCTTGTAGGTCAGTGGTTAGCTTCCTGTTGGGGTGGGTGAAGGTGACACCCAAGATAACCTACAAACTCAATACTAATAATGACCTGACCTCTACCTACCTTTGACCTTGACCTTTCAAAATCTAATGGAGATGATACTTTGGGTAAGGGGGTCATGTTGATAAAGCTTCATGAAGTTGCAGTACATGGTGTTATCAGGAAGCTGCTAATGTACCAACAAACAAACAAACGTACAAAACATAAACTCTTGCTCAACTTTGGTGGCGGAAGGAAGACACACAAGTAATAGAGAGATTTGTTCCTTCAGCAAAACTGTATAAAGACTCACGTGGTGCCGGAAACATCCACATAATTCCCCGGTTGGAAGTGTGATGCATAAAGTGGAGTTCCTGGCGGCAGCTTGGCATTGGGCGTGACAAGGAATTTGCTCATCTTCTTTTTTGGCATAATTCCAGTTTCAGAGAATATATTGTAATACTCCTTTGTGATCTGCAACAGTCAAAGAATACACATTTCAGAATACTGCCACAGTGTTCCCTCAAGATCATAAAGAGTGAATGAAAGGGACGTTAAAAGGGGTCTGGGAAGCCCCTCTTCTGTATTCTCTCTAACAAGTACGGCACACACACACACACACACACACACACACACACACACACACACACACACACACAGAGAGTGAAAGAGAGAGAGAGAGAGAGAGAGAGAGAGAGAGAGAGAGAGAGAGAGAGAGAGAGGGAGAGAGAGAGAGAGAGAGAGAGAGCGAGAGAGAGAGCGAGAGAGAGAGAGCGAGAGAGAGAGAGCGAGAGAGAGAGCGAGAGAGAGAGAGCGAGAGAGAGAGAGCGAGAAAGAGAGCGAGAGAGAGAGAGCGAGAGAGCGAGAGCGAGAGAGAGAGAGAGAAATATATTTCTGTCTTCACCTAGTGCCCAGAAACACTTGGAAATATAAATAGTGATCTTAATACAAAATATCACACGACAGTTCACATTTTAACATTGTTCCAAAATGATCATTGTGGGATTAAGTCAAGAAAATATTTAGTAGATGGTGTAAATTTATGTGTGTGGCTTAGGCTGAATTTCAGAATTAAGATCCCAAACAAATGCTTTAACTAAAACATATTAAGAAAAATGAAAGAAAAGTTATGGGTTGCAATTCATGGTATTCTATGTATATATGATGTCAATAATATATACACAGATCAAATTTGTGTGCATCCGAGGTTCAAACTTACCAATCTTGGGTCAATAGGATCGGCACCAACCACCAGCGCACCCAACTCTCGGTACCTCCTCTTAGAGCTGTTCTTAGCCAAGTCTTCGGGTGTGATAAACTTGATCACGTGGTTATCTGTCACCTGAAAAATATAATAATAATAATAATACCTTGTGGGTTGTGGAAAGAGAAACACAGTGTATACTGAGGTTTTTTATTCCTGACCGGTTTCGCTCACAGCTTCTTCAGAGGACTGAAGAAGCTGTGAGCGAAACCGGTCAAGAATAAAAAACCTCAGTATACACTGTGTTTCTCTTTCCACAACCCACAACTGTCAAGATGTCTATACAATAATAATACCATTTACTTCCTCTCTAATTCCATGGTAAACTGTCATCACATGTAAAAAAAATATATATATATAAAATAAATAAAACCAAGAACTAATAATTCAGAATATTCAAAACTAAAAAAAAATTGAATAAATGAATATGTAAGAGCCTGGCAGTTGTACATTATCAGAGTAAAAGGCAACAGTACCACTTGAATCAAAGCATGGATAGGATGCAGTTGTAATGATGATGATGATGATTAGTACCTGCAGAAGTGTAGTTAACAATCGTTTGCCATCATTTGTCCACATGGGATAAATACCAATTTTTCGAGCAATCAGTCCTGTTCTCATTGAATTCTTTTCCCATAATCCTCTTTCCCAACAATCCACTTTTAAAGGAGAGGAAAACTTTTCTTCCACAACATCCTTCAAAAAGCTTTCATTCTGCAGCGTCGTGTGCTCAGGATACATCTGAAATATTACAACATTACACTCAGAGGATAAGAAACGCATACACAAAAAAATATTTCTTCTCTTGCCTCACCATTATTCATAGCAACTAGTATATCATAAGAACAATATTTCTTAACTCCTCGCTATCAAACCATAGTGAACAAAAACTCGATCTGGCTTCAGACAATCCAGGAAGGCTGTTCAATGTACTGTTGTTGACTGTTACAGACCTGATATGCATTGCCTGCTATACTCAGGCCTGCTGTTCATGCCTGGAAGGGGACACATTCTTTACTTGCATACTCACAGTGCGGGTTGTCTTGGGCCACCAGAAGGGAGGACGAGTGTGCCGCCGCTTCACCCTTGACATGGATCGCACTTGAGTCACACATAATGGTGCTCTGGAAGATGGATAAGTTTTAGTCTGAGAATGAAAAAGAAAATACATAACACTCTTTACGAACTTTATGTTGTTGTTGCAGCAACTTTATTATATACAAAAACCTTAAAGTTATGCAATTGAGGATACACAGTTCATATCAATTAAATGTCTAATACAATAATCTTTGTAAATATATTATAAAAAGTGAAAATGGTATGGATTTCAATACTGTACTTTGTATTCATTAACTTACCATCTAATACCAATGAAAAAGTATGATATTAATAATTTATATGTATGGAATTCATTCATATTTCTATTATGTTATATACAAGGTTTTCACATTCCTTAAAACCCTTCAACACCTGAACACAAATACTCCTTGGAAATCCTCCCTTTAATTACAAACTAAACAGACTACTGTCAATTAATTGGGATGAACGCTTGGACAATCAGGACATTGATGATGTATGGGCAAAGTTCAAGAAGAAGCTACAGGATGCTATAGATGAATGTATTCCAAAGAGAGAATTTAAAACAATGAACAGATCAAGAAAAAGGACAAATAAAGACTTACCAATGAACAAAAAGTTATGGGGAAAAATAAAGAAAAAGCAAAGACTCTGGTGGATGAGATTAAAGAAAGAAGGAGAGAAAATACAAAGGAATACATTGTTTTACAAGAAGATTACAGGCGAATAAATAATCAAGTCAGACGGGAGTCAAGAAATGCCAAAATAAATATAAAGAAAACAATTGCCCAAAATGTTAAGTCTAATCATAAAATCTTTTGGAAATATGTTCAGTCCAACTAATGTCACAACTAATGTGAGTGACATATACATGAACTCTGAAAAAACAATCAACACTAAAGATGACAGAGAGAAGGCAATGGTCCTAGCAGAATATTTTAGTACAGTATTTACGCAGGAACCAGAAGGGGAGATACCTAACTTTGAAATGAAGGACGTTCCCGAACTGTTACAAATGAAGTTTACTTGTGAAGATATTTACCGAATTATAGATAAACTACAGAGAAATAAGTCCCCTGGTCCAGTGGAGTGCCACAGTGCCACAGGGGTCAGTGCTTGGTCCAACACTGTTCATTTTATATATAAATGATCTCCCGGATTCTATTCTAAACAGTAAGATATTTTCATATGCAGACGACACAAAATTGTTCAGGAAAATTAAGGAGCGAGAAGATTGTGTCAAATTACAAGAGGATCTGGAAAGTATGAAAAAATGGTCACAGAAATGGTTGTTGCAGTTCCATCCCAAAAAATGTAGCATAATGAGGATCGGCAAATCAGACGTGGAAACCTTTCAATATAGTATGGAAGAAGAGCTGAATGCAATAAAGGTATAAGAGGATTTGTGGGTTGTAATTGATAATGAATTAAAGTTCACCACACATTTTGCAAAGATCAACTAGGCAAATAGGATAGTTGGGCTGATAAGAAGAACATTCACGGCATTGGACGAGACAATATTGAGGACTTTGTTTGTGTGTTTAGTACGACCACACTTGGAATATGCCAACCAGGTTTGGTGCCCATACAATACAAAGGCAGTGGAGGCAGGTGAAGCAATACAGAGGAGAGCAACAAAGCTGGTACCAACTTTGAAGAACCTACCATATCAAGATAGACCTAGGAAGTGTGACCTACCAACTCTAGCTTACCAGAGATCAAGAGGTGATATGGTGGAGACCTTCAAGGTAATGAACTGTGTGTATGACAGGAGCGTCAGCGAAGGATTATTCATGGAACAGGATGGATTGGTGACAAGAGGACATGACAAGAGGATATTCAAGACAGTCTCCCATATTCTGTAGTGAATGCTGCATCAGTGATGGATTTTGAAAGGAAATTAGACCGGATGTGGAAGAACCAGAAACTTAAATTTGATTATACTGCAATGTTAGAAAGCAAATGCCTCCACCACAACGACCACATAACCCAGTATTAGTAATCTAGAGCTGGAGTCACAGGCTCAATAGCCTCTTCCAGAAATCTTCTGTAAGTATCTGTAAGTAGCTAACACTATCTTAACGCCAAACATTATTATTATTATTAACGCCAAACATCACTGTATAATACACTTACAACGACAAGTTCTTCATCGTGCAGCTTAAACACAACAACTTGGGTAATGCCATCATCACTACTAATAATTAAATTGTCCTTCAATGTGGTCGTGTTAATATAGAATGAAACACTTCCACGAGATTCCTGCACAAAGGCCGGTGTTTACATGTGGTCTTGATCTTGATGTCACAGCAGGAAAACGTGATCCTCTGTTGGCCTTCTTATCGGCACCTCATAGGAAGATCTACGAAACAAAACAACGGAAACAAGAATACTCTATATACAAGTTCATTTGTACTCCTACCGAACCATATATTATCGAGGAACTGTTTTAATCTCGTCAATGACTCGTGTATTGGTATCCTGACACAGCAACACCATCCA
>JAPQNM010000044.1:24082095-24087095 GCA_029783475.1 Metacarcinus magister | reverse complement strand
GACCGTGTGTATGACCCAACCTGGTGACCGTGTGTGTGACCCAACCTGGTGACCGTGTGTGTGACCCAACCTGGTGACCGTGTGTGTGACCCAACCTGGTGACCGTGTGTATGACCCAACCTGGTGACCGTGTGTGTGACCCAACCTGGTGACCGTGTGTATGACCCAACCTGGTGACCGTGTGTATGACCCAACCTGGTGACCGTGTGTGTGACCCAACCTGGTGACCGTGTGTGTGACCCAACCTGGTGACCGTGTGTGTGACCCAACCTGGTGACCGTGTGTGTGACCCAACCTGGTGACCGTGTGTGTGACCCAACCTGGTGACCGTGTATGTGACCTCTCTCTCTCTCTCTCTCTCTCTCTCTCTCTCTCTCTCTCTCTCTCTCTCTCTCTCTCTCTCTCTCTCTCTCTTTCTAGGGTGGTGAATTCTGCTCAAAAATAACATGTTTTTTTCCTTTTTCTTAATGCTTATAAACACATATATGGAAATAAGACAAACAAAGCAAACAAGTAAAAACAAAAAATTATATATATAAAACACAAGCAAACAAATAATGCAATACGGTTTCGAAAGTGGATATGTTTCATCAATGTAATTTACTTAATTACATTGATGAAACATATCCACTTTCGAAACCGTATTGCATTATTTGTGAACTATGAATTATGAATGTACAGCTTTCTCACTAGCAACAAGGACAGACACGACGCTGGTTAAGCCTTTTATACATGTGGATGGGGAGAAGGAGGTGAATACTAATGTAGACACCGATACATAACTTTCATAGGTATGTTGTTGTTGTTGTTGTTGTTGTTGTTGTTGTTGTTGTTGTTGTTGTTGTTGTCATTATATTTCTGAGACATTTATTGACATATTTCCCTTAAGGTTATTGGAAAAAAGAACAAAATTACACCAACACAATATACGAGTTTAATCAAGCAATAAATAGGAAAAAAAATAAAGGTGTGTGGTTATCTTAATAAGTCTTCCCATTCCCATGTTGTGTGTTAGTTTTCATTGCCCTTCCCGTTCCCACACACAGCTTCTCAACACTTGGACTGTAATCACGAGTAATTGTTTTCGTATCGGGTTCCTGGAGTGTAGTCATGAGCGACCCTCACCACGCAATGCCACGTCATGCACAGTTATGTTATTCATGGAACCGTTAGTCTTCCTGAAGCGAGATAGGTTTACTCAAAATGCTGCACAATTTTCCTACAGTTTCTGAGTCTTGTTTTCCATTCCATTCTTTATCATCCAAAATGTTCCTTTAAGTTTATTATTTGTTCTATTTACATGCACTGCCTTCATTGTGATTCCCTGTAAAGCATTGTTAAGCATTAAACAGTTCTTCTTATCTCCTATTTTATGTAATGTTTCCAGATTGCCGTCCCGCCCCTTGCCCCAGCCCCGCCAGCCCTAGCCACGTTGTAATGCGGGGTTACATAACACTGCATACTCACTTGTGGGACCAGTGATGCAAACTGTACAGCGGGCGGTTAAGGTGGTTTTGTGAATTAGATAATGATCGTTGTTGGGCTGGTTACACTTGATAGAAAGCATTACAACTTGAATTGGGTTTAAATTTCATGTTAAATTTTTTTTTCCTACAGCGAAACTTTGTCGAAGATAGTTTTTTGGTTGTTGGTTGGTTGTTGGTAATTACGTCACCTTTCTAGGAACCTCAACCCTACCTGGCCATGATTGAGTCCAATATATCAATGAAGTACAAGTTGATGTGAAGTTAAGGAATTATTCTCCCTGCGACGTCCCCAAAGTTGAGGGTACACCGCGATACCTAGTTAGTTGAGACCCTTTCTGTTTTCGTCCACTGCCTTGGGGAAGAACCTACTTGCGTCCAGTCTCGTGACGTCATTAGAAACTACGACGCACTTTCATGACGTCAGCAGGGAGCAGGGAGGGTGTGGCGGCAGGGTGGCGGACAGTGAAAGAACCTGCGTCGGAGAATGTGAGAGAGAGAGAGAGAGAGAGAGAGAGAGAGAGAGAGAGAGAGAGAGAGAGAGAGAGAGAGAGAGAGAGAGAGAGAGAGAGAGAGAGAGAGAGAGAGAGAGAGAGAGAGTGTCCAGTACACTTATCCGTGAGAATCATTTGTCCTCTAACACTGGATTCATAATCATTATCTAACGATCTATCTACCTATACCAGAGACACTCCTTTCACTTAGCCTCTAGGCCCCCAGGGAAGAGAAGTACCCGCCGCCCTAACACAAAATCAAACTCTCCATTAATGCCTCTGTGTAACTGACAAGTTCGAAAATTTTAGTATTTAAATGAAGAGTCCTATTGAAAGTTGTGTCGAGGTGAACCTGTTCCCGGTCACTAGCGAAACAAGTTATTTTCTTGACGTCACTGCTCTGGCTCCATAGGAATTCAGTCAAAAGCTATTGGCCTGAGGCAGAACGGATTTTTTCTACTCCTTATCTTTCTTCCTTTTTCTCTCCTTTCCTCCTTCTTCCTTCCTATTGTCCTCCACTATCTCCGTAACTCCCCAGCAGTACCTGTAACATGACCAGTTGGTGGGATGCTATATAATCTAACGGCCGAAGGAACACCACACACAATGTTGTCGGGATCAGCCAACTACCACACTCTGCGTCCTGAGAGTTGCATGCAGCAGAGGCCGGGACGGGTATAGGATGGGGCAGGGAATGGTGGCACGGGATGAACCATACCACTATTAACAGTAAGAACACAAACACCAATTCAATCTCGCCTCGAAGCTCACCCCGCAGCCAACACTGAGGCTTGGTGGTGCGTGTGATCCTGAGCTGAATCACTGAGCAGCGTTCTTGAGAGTACACTGGGATGGGGTGGGTGGGGAGGACCTTGTGTTGATATACGAATCATACCTCCATCATGAATTAAGTTACAAAGAAAACATTCACACTACTCCTGCCCACCTTCCCAGGGTTGTTTTCTCCCATAGCACAACACAGAACGGTTGTTTAGTGTCCTGTGGTTACTTGCAGCTCCGGGTCTGGTAAGTGTGATGATGTAAGGCGTGCGTGGAAGGGCCGTGGAAGGACACTAAAGCCTCCAAAAATCACTACAAATGATCTTTCACCGCGCACTGATTTTTTAACTTCTGATTTTAGTTTTTTTTTTTCCTAGTCATAATCCCTTTGAATCACTGAACGAGGATGACACAAGTTAAAGCAGTCAGGACCATCGCAACCTCAGATTACACAAAGCCTCGGAGTGTAGTCACCAAATTGAAATGACATACACGCACACTGCTTCAAAATATCGTTAATTAATATACCAATAACTTAATAACAAATATTCATAACGACTCTTCTTGTTTCCAGCGAGGTATTTGTCATCACAACTTCACAAACACCTCGTCCTTGTGCCCGTCAAGGCCTCGCGTACACGTGTATAGCTTGTCTACGTGCATTGGGTTTCATATTAGCAAATCATCCTTTAGCAAACAAGTACAATATCCTGCCTCCCTCTATGTGTGTGTGTGTGTGTGTGTGTGTGTGTGTGTGTGTGTGTGTGTGTGTGTGTGTGTGTGTGTGTGTGTGTGTGTGCAATAATGATGAAAATGATAATATTCTATGATCATCACCATCATCATCACCATATGTTTGCGCGCATTGGACCATGTGACCTAATAACAGATGAGAAAGAAAAACGATAAATCTACGAAGTGACAGGAAGTGGACGAAGAATCCATCCTTTGAGAGGAGGAAGTGTGTCACGACATTAATTGGATGCCAAACTTTAAGGCTTTGCATACTACAGGCGTGTGAAGGGTTAGGTGTGTAGCAGTTGTATTAAGAGTGAGGGAACAACGGCAGAAGGGTCTACTAACTCATTGCTGTCCTCCTCCTCCTCCTCCTCCTCCTCCTCCTATCATTCACCTCCTAGCTAGCACTTCTCCGGTCTAGCAAAATCAAGCCAGCATTCTTCTGTTTTATAGATAACATATGAGTTGTGATATGAATATAATACTTAACACTAGTTCAAATTTTAAGCTCCACTCATCAAATAAAGTGATGAAGTACAAGAGACATGAGGATTAATATAACTTGGTGACTGATACGTTACATTCACCACTTCGTACTTTTGACTACAGTGAATTCATATCTCATTGAAGTACTCGTAATCTGGTGTAGTTATTTGCCTTGAGGTCAACTTGCGAATCATTTTAAAGTCATTTTCAACCCGACAACATGACACTTGCATCGAGGACAGTGTGTAATCTCTATTAAAACATTGGAAAGGAATGACACATAAACCGAAAGATTATAATGATGTCCGTAGACTTTACACTGAGAAAGTAATCTATTAACTCTGACGCAGGTAACAGGTAAGACGAGTCAAATGATAGACACATTGAACACCTGGACAAAGATAACTTTAAAGAAAAAAAAAAACGATGATTATCACTCTGTAGCACAACACTATAAGTCAAGACGCAACTCGATTCTATAACTATGCTATACGGAAGGTGTTAGACGCGTGGCAAGATTCAGCCTTGAGCGTAGGCGTCCAAAACAGATGTTGGCAGAAGAGCAAGGTCTGACGGGGTAAACAAACCACACATGGCCACCCCAACGCGGCGCCCAGGCCAGGATAAGGTATGGCAGGACGCGTGGCCGTGTTGTGTGCGCCGCCAATGTTGAGTTGAGGTGTAGGTGCTTGCCCTGCCTTGCCCCGCCCTGCCCCGCCCCGCCCTGTCTTGCCCCGCCATGCTCCGCCGCCGCTAGCTAGTCCCACCTCCTCTGGCTGGTCCTTGGCCAAACATTCCTACCCATCTTTGCGTGGGTCCTCTCTCTCACACACACACACACACACACGCGCGCGGACATTTTCTCTCTCTCTCTCTCTCTCTCTCTCTCTCTCTCTCCTCTCTCTCTCCTCTCTCTCTCTCTCTCTCTCTCTCTCTCTCTCTCTCTCTCTCTCTCTCTCCCTTTCTAATTTGGTTCGTTTGTTAACCCTTTCCATTGTTTCGTCCCATTCCACTCGTT
>JAPQNM010000044.1:24069595-24072095 GCA_029783475.1 Metacarcinus magister | reverse complement strand
CTGGGTCGAGGGGGTCAAGGGGGGTGACTGGTTGAGGTCAGCCCTCGTGAGAAAGGTAACAGGAAATGACCTTAGGTTGAAACTGACCCTAGGGAGTTTTGAAAAGGGTGAACCTGTTAATCCGATAATTGGAAGGGTCGCCATCTCCTGGGATTAAGACTAGGCCAGGTGCGGCCAGGGTGTGATGTATCAACTTTCTCTCTCTCTCTCTCTCTCTCGGTTACCTGATACAGAGGGATTATGAATACTATCTATAGATAGAATGACACATACCTGTTATACCTGGTCATTGCCATTGAAGATTTTGATTGATTCATATATTTATTGGCCTCTAGTGTTACATCACAAGATTAAATACATGAAAATTTGGCCCTGGTCCATTAAGCCTTAGCTCTCTATGGACGATGTGCTAGAAACATTTTATATGTGAGCAATATGTAGCGCATCAAAGGACATATAACGATTTTAAAGCTAATTTAAGACGTTAGTTTATATATATATATATATATATATATATATATATATAAACATATATATATATATATATATATATATATATATATATAAACATATATATATATATATATATATATATATATATATATATATATATATATATATATATACTGCTACTACTATTATTTCTACTCTTACTACTACTACTACTAATAATAATTATAATAATAACAATAATAATAATAATAATAATAATAATAATAATAATAAAAATACTACTACTACTACTACTACTACTATTAATACTAATAATATTCATATCTCGACACTTCCAGATAGTTATGGTCAAATCGTGTGTCTGCGGTGCTTAGGTGAGCCGCGTGAGAACATGACACAGGTAACACACATGTCACTGTGGGATGAGGAAGTTGTCTGTAGGAGAAGCCAAGCAAGGCTACTCTTGGGATCTCCGGTGTAACAACTTGCAACTTGGAGGTTGTTATTATTTTATATGGTACTATTTTACATCTTCATCTGAATGCTCTAGGGGTCTAAAGAATTGAGGTTTATATTTTTACATTACCTGATGTATTCTGTGAAGGTTTTCTTAATTATATTTCCGTCGCATATTCCTAGTTTGTGAGATATTCAATGTTTTCTATGAGACCTTCTCTTCGAGAACAAAGCTCTGTTATTTATCAATATAGGTTAAGGTTTGGTTAATTTATGTTATGTTATGTTATGTTAATTTAGAAAATATCAAATGTTTACTATAACCAAAAGTAGGGAGGTGCAGACACCATTTTCTTTCGTAGCCACACGCCAGTTTCTGTGACTATTACGCGTTCGTCAATAGGTCATTGTCAGGTTATGTTAGTGATTCTGAGACCTTGTTTATAGCGTAAATCACTGTATTTCATCTCCCCCCCCTTTCCAAAGAACCCTGCATTCCCACAGGTCCCCAGGCTTGTTAGGGGTGGTGAAGATAACTTATTATATATGCATTTGCAACGAAACTGAATGTCAAAATCATTCGAAATGGATAAAAATCTATACAAAAAGTGTGTTATTTATATCCAAGTGCATTCTGGTGAAGATGTAAAATTTTACCTTTTAGAACAATGCAAATCACATAAAATTCGTAGTTCTTTATGGTATCGGAATTTTAATAAATACATTAAAAATTATTAGTAGGCACAAAGAAAGAAAGAGAGAGGAAGATGGAAGATTTGGCGCGAATTTTGAAACAAAACAAGTAGTAAAAAAAGTACAGGAAACAAGCACTTACACGTTCCCGTGACGTATAAAGTATTCACCAAGACGGTAATGATGGCAACTAGAGGATTTTTTTCTTCTTCAGTGTAGCAGTGTTAATTTGGTGCCATGCCTTCATGATTGGTGTGTTGAGCAGCACGAATTTGAAAGTCTGTCCTGAAATAGTGAAAGGAGTTCGGTAAGTGGTCACACTCGGTATTGTGTTGGAGTCATATTCTCAGAAATCATCCTTCTCTGTTCGTCTTTGTAGTCCAGCTGCAATCTTTACCTCTCCTTCTCCTTGCTCCTTTTCCACTGGTCCAATCAAACTCCTGTTCTTAATTCAGCGTCGTATCACTCGTCAAAACCACGTGCACGTACACACAACGTATGCAGTCGTCTGAATGTAAACAAAGTGATCGTACGGCACTACAATGAAGCACATCTCGATCCAAGTACGGTTCATAGAAGCCATCTAGTAATTCGTTGACACTACATAAATACAATCCGAAAATTACAAGTATACAGCAGCATATATTCCATTTTTATTTAGCCAGAAAACTGAAGAAAACTGACCATTATCACCTGTGGACAACTTATGGGCTACAAATTAATCTTTTCACCGTTATATTGAAAGAAAAAAAAATATCAGAAACTCCATTACCGCTGTAGTAAGTTAGAATAAACCCCAACATTATTGTGCATCTATTAAATCAGCCAGACCTTATAAACTATACGTCATTAAGATGTTCACTGTTTCGTCTGTGTATGAGTGAACAATAAGCAACAC
>JAPQNM010000044.1:24059595-24064595 GCA_029783475.1 Metacarcinus magister | reverse complement strand
TGGTGTTGGATTAGGTTAGGAACACGTTCGTATCGCCGATCATATCAAAGGAAAACCACCAATTGTCAGTCCACGTCAAGAAAGGTAGAGTAATAGAGTGCAATATATATATGATTGAGCTCATTTTTTTCTTTCCTCTTTGCTGAGTCTGAGTCAGTTATCTGAGCTAAAGAAAGACTGGCACAGACTCACAGTGTTGCTAGGCCAGACAACGCCTCCACACACACACACACACACACACACACACACACACACACACACATATGCCCTGTCTATTTATCGTTACCATACTGACTGGAATGGAGAAGGAATCCAACATGTACGTACAATATAGTCTGGTATATTCAATTAATGTATCCCTACACTTTCGTCATTATTCACCCCCCACACACAAACTCTACTCTGCCGTTCATGCTGTGGTGCCCAACACTTCATACTTAAGGTCATGACAGCCGCAGCGATCCACACGGTCTCCTCCAGCGTGTGTCATGTCCTCGTCTCTAAATAGCCGCAGCACCTGAGGTCAACTTATCGTCTTTCATTATCTGTCACACACTTTATAGTTTTGTTTAAGTTTTCTTCTTCGCAACTGTACTATCTCACGGTCAAGCACAATTATCTCTTTTATCGTAAGTGTCTCGTGACTCGTGAATAGAATAAAAAGTTATAAGGAGTTATCACTACAGTAAGATTCTCCATTTTTTCCTGCTCCTTGCTGTTATCCTCCATGTTGTCCCACCCACCCACCGCCTCTACGCCCACGGACTATAGACATGCAACCCACTGTACATCACAAGCCTTCACTAACTAAAGCTCGGCATTCTTGAAAAAAAACCGGACAAAAGTTCCTGGAGGAAAAGTTTCGGACACAAGTCACTCTTAACACCTGCCTTAAAAAGCAAACTAATCAGAACAAACGCTCCATAATCATCATATTTTTTATCTAGAAAGGTCCGCCTAATCAGGAGTATCGAGTAATATTTTAACACTTAATCTAATCATCTATTGCACATTACTTTAGAGAAACAATTGACTTTTTTTCTTTCTACAACCATAGAAAACTAATTTCATCAAAAAAAAAATATAACACTTTATCGAGTGATTATAAAACAAATAAAAACCACAATTTCAAAACCATACAAAAAAGTTTCTAAAGTTTTGAGGCTTACTTATCTTAGTCCTCCCAACGCCCCCCCCCCTCTCCCCCCACCCTTCCAGCCATGAAATGAGGTGCAGTATGAGTATATTTCAATCATTGACCTTAATGACCTCAATGAAGATATAGTGATTGTATTGGAAAATTGTTGAACTAACTGGATACTGAGTGACCTTATTGCAGGACTATCACAAGACTAAGGTTTGTTCTCCTCACCCACTATATTTGAGAACCATTTGTACCTTTGTGTTCGTTGCGTCAATGTTTATCTAACCTAAATTCAGCGCTACGAGTCCTAATCTGCTCATCTACTGGAAGAAGCTTATTGATATCATCTTTGTCAAGCCCCTTCACACATAAATAATATCTCCATCAGATTATCGCGCCCATCTTACCTTTCTAGGGAATACAGTTCAAAGTTTCTAAATGGTACACGTTATATGGTCAATTCTTCATTTCTTGAGTAACTTTTGTTGATGTTCTCTGCATTGACCGTAATGGATAAAATTAATATATTATCAAAATCAAAACAACGCCATAAATCCATTCTGTAAGCAGGAGACCAAAAGTGTACAACATAACAGCGATGAACCTGACTACAGCCCAATATTGCCTCAGGTCAACCTTAAGGGGAGGCTCACCCTCTGATATAGTCGAAATACGTGAACAAAATCTAAATTGATATTTGAACGTATTTCAAGCGAACATGTATGTAGCAACATATAGGAACGTGAATTAAATCACCCACATCTTACTACACCACAACACACCCACAAAACACCAAGGGAGTGTGCTCCGCTGGCTAACAGGAACTTTAAACGCATGTATCTCAAAAAAAAAAAAAAAATGTTTACATTAAAAACATTGTCAAACTTTGAACAATTATTGAAACTGCTTGTAAACGTTCATGTTCACTTATTGGTTGTGTCTTCATGGTGTAATTGATTTTTTTTTGATAAATTAAAAAACTTGAATGTTAGGGAATTTTATTTACAAAAAAATAGCAATCAGCGTGACGTTACGCAAGATGTGCTTCTTATAGCCTCAATAACTCATTACGTATTGAGAATTTTAACAAAAACTCAATTACACGCTCTTAAGTATTTCCATGTAGAAGCATGTGTCTCTACGATGAAAAATAATACCACAGGAAGTTTTTACATTATGAAAAACTTTATGACGTCATACCATCACACGTCATGACGCATCACATTCTCCTGTTCACATAAAGTCAACATTAATAATTTGGTTATATCCTGAAAGTTTCAAGTTGAAATATATTACACTTTCTTTTTAATGAATTTTTTTGTGTGAGAGGATGAGGCTCCCCTTAATGCGTCTGTACTTACATTCCCGGCACTAACACCCAACACATCAGTCACTTGGCTCCAAACATAACACAGTCACCTGGGATTACAGATACGATACTACGCACCTACGATGGAAGAGGCAGCAACAATATTTTAAAAATTTTATTATTACTTTGTAACTGCTACATCACAATTTTCTGTTGTCGTTGCTGTTATTTTTCAATACTATTACCATTATTATCATTATTATTATTATTATTATTATCATCATTACTATTATTACTATTATTATTACTATTATCATTAGTTATTATCATAATCAAATACTATTATTGTTATGATTACTATTATCAATATTGTTATCATAATGATCAATACTATTATCTTTATCATTAGTACAATCATTAGGGGAGAGTAATGTCTCACCGAACCCTGAACACCTTGTCTTGGCTATCCCCGTTAAGGAGGATATAAGCCAAGGATATAGATTGATAGATACATTTTACTGGTCAGTGATAATTAAATTATTTATTGGTTTTGAAAAGAAATTATGAGATTTTAAGGTAATTGAAGGTGATGAACTCGAATATGTCATCAGTAAAGACGTGTTGGGTTCAGTTTTAGAGAAGCGTCATTATTGGGTGAGAATAGCGTAGCGTCCTATCATAATGTGGCTCACCGCACCATCCTGGCCTCACCTCCTCATACATAGTCCGGTGCAGTGAAAAGGTTGTTGCATCACCGGAACCCAAGACCACAGGCTGCACAAATGGAATAAAGGGGACTATCTATATAAGAGGTCGGCCTTCTTCCCGTCCGGCCTTTGGCAAACCACAAAGAGGATCATGCATATTTGTTTTTTCTTTGTTGTAACGAGTGTCCCTTTTCCCTCGCCTGGCCTTCTGGCCTCTCACCCCCATGCCTTCCCACTCCTGCACCTCACCTCACCCCCTCTCATTCCTCATGCTCATCTATATAGCACTCAACACCCCCCCCTACCTTTACTTCTCCACCCTCTCTTCCCTCGTCCATTGTCCCCTCTCCCTCTCCTCACGCACCAATGAAAACCCGTCCTCTTTCTCACTGTCATCCCTCTCACTCGCCTCCACGCTCCCTCACCCCCTTTCCACCTCCATGCCCCTTCTGGCCCCTACCCATCCCCGTCCCCACTGGCCCTCTGTTTGTCTCTCCCCCAAACACACTTGCTTCCCTCCCGTTGCCGCCCCCCACGCCGCCGCCTTCGCTTGCCGCTCTCCCACCCCGCCGTGCTGTCACCAAGGCGGTGCCGCATGAGGCTGGTCGGGTCAGGTCAAGGTTACTGGGTAGTGCCACACCACTCTGTGTCCATCACACCGTGGGTGTCCACTGTGGTTGCCTATATTGACAAAAAGAATGTGGAGGTAGACACCGCACCGCTGCCTTTTTCGGTGTCGAAGGGAAGCGAAGACACCACTCCTATACAAGTAATACTGATACTTTTTAAGAAGCTTCTCGAACAGAAAACAACACTGCACTAAAGTCCTAATCGTCATAATCTGAGATAAATGACTCAATGCAAAATATTTCCCCGAGAACAAAACAATTTTTTCCCGAAATATCTATTCAATACCAATGTACTTATATTGACGCTGTAGCACATAAGTGTATCTACATTTATGAAATAATGATACAACCGTTTAAGTGCTGTCGTTATACAAGTTAATGAATTAATCAGCTGCATATTGAGAACACTTCACATGAGTAATGTGTCACTTTCTGGAAGAGAATTTGAATATACTGGAACATGGGTGGTGTTGAGAGCAGCAGGTGGGCGGGGCTAGGGGTGAGGGAAGGAAGAAGGGGAAGGGGATAGGATGAAGAGCGTAAGAGAAAGAAAGAAAGAGGGAAGAACATCGAGCGTTTAGTCAAGTTCCTACCTACACAACCACTGACCTTGACTAGTTCCTGCTCCTCCTCTAGCCTTGCCTCTTGCCGGTTCCACAACTCTCCACACTCCTGCACCACTCACCTACACACAACAACACTCCTCTGCTTAGGTCATGCAAGGGGCGGAGACGGGCAAACCCAAACAATCAGGTAATAATCAAGAATAATAATCTCTACCACAGCGTCTCTGCCACACTCCCTTGACAACAGCGGCTGGCAACGGCGGGGCCACACGCTGGTCACCTTAGTAACAACGTATTCTAAACAGTCTTCCGCGGCCCCTTCACGGAGTTCCAAATTGGTCTCTTTCAAGAATGATCGTTGGACTCTAACCAGGTATGAACTGTATGCTATTTCTGCTGCGTGGTATTCAAGAAAAACACGGAAGAGAGGATGAAAGGAATATCAAGAAACTAGTACATCGGAGAAAGACAAGAGAGGAAGGAATACCAGGACGGATACAGATTTATCATAAGCAGAACATTAGTCATTCATTCCTCTCTCAGGTTGCGTGCTGCTTCCCTCCTCCACGCCAGCCCACCTCATTCAACCTCATGACCGATATCCATCCACCCACCTCCCCTCTTCGTCTCCTCTCACCTTATACC
>JAPQNM010000044.1:24034595-24054595 GCA_029783475.1 Metacarcinus magister | reverse complement strand
AGCGTCAACTTAAAACACTCCCCATCAACCTTATTTGATATCGTCATTGAGTCTAGCCATCACCAAAACAAATAGGAATGGGCTGATTCTATTGGTTTAATTATCTATTAATTTACTTATTAATTTTGTAAGATTATTCACGATGAAAAACGTTTTTTCTGCTCTCAATCCGTTCCGTGGTAATTTATTTTGTTCTGCTGCAAAACATCGGAGTATCCGAGCAGCCGGGAGACAAGGCCGGACACAGAAGAGATGATTCCTGCTTCGATCTAGGTTTGCGTATAGATTATTATCAATGAGGAACAGTCCGTACCTTGTTGCACGCCTGACCGACCTCATTCTCACATTCAGGATGCGACACAGTGGAAAACATTGACCTACGTCAGCAGCTAATACCTATGAACAATATTGCAAAATAAATGCCGAAAAATAATGAAATTATGAGTAAATTCTTTTCAACATCAACACGATTGTAAGAGTCTCCTCGCGGAAGCTTGGCATGCTCTAGTGTGTGTCGGTGGTGACCTCGCGGAACAATGGTGATGGGTTGTTGACTGGTGTTGAGTGGTGTTCGTTGGTAATGGTGTGTCCGGGCGGCGGCAAGGTGGAATGTGAGGCCGCTTTTGTAGGGGAGGGTGGCGAGGTTACAGAAGCTTCCTCCCTCCGACTCCCATGTCGGTGGGTCGCTCTGTTACTGTCGCTACCACCACCACCATCACAACGCTGTAGCCGTCACCGAGGTACAGACAGACCCACGGAAGCCTGCGTTCAATCTGGCAGGAGCCCAAGGACCTTGAAGACCCCTTTAAATAACTAGACTCAACAAGACCTTGTTCTGTGATCTGCTGTCCTGACAAGGGACAACATTTTGTGGACTTGGTAATTTACGATAAATCCGTCATGTCAACGATGTGTGTGTGTGTGTGTGTGTGTGTGTGTGTGTGTGTGTGTGTGTGTGTGTGTGTGTGTGTGTGTCTGTTTGTCTGTCTGTCTGTCTGTGTCTGGTAAAGTTATACTCTTCCTTCTAGCCATTTCCTATTTTTACATTCTTCGCCTCACCTGAGTTGCTGTTTAGTTTCTCTCGGCCTCCCTCCCTCCCTCCCGTAGTTAGTGTGGGGGAGGATGGTGAACAGATGTTATAAGCGGAATCTTAGGATTCAGGACAACACTATTACTGTAATGAACACTGCGATGCTGCTAGGAATCATGTGTGTGTGTGTGTGTGTGTGTGTGTGTGTGTGTGTGTGTGTGTGTGTGTATACTTGTTGTAAAGATCACAAACACAGGAAGCAACTATATCTAGAAGACAAGGTCAGAATTCCATTTTTAAGACGAAGGTCATTAGAGGGAGTGAGAAAGAAGGGAGGGAGGGAGGGAGGGAGGAGCGGTGAGATCACCCTCTGCATCACACTCAGCACACCCTGGCATCCTACACCTCGTACCCTGGAGGCCCCGACGCACACCCAGCCTCCCTGCAAGCGTCCTGGAAAGACGCAATATTTTCCTGCAGGACTTCCAACCCCGCAGACTGATGTGATGTTTGTGCCGCTCACGTAGTATTGTAGTCATACAGATGCTCACTGTGAATCCAGTGCAGCTCATGTTCGTATTACGAGACGTGTTCTGGAGCGCCAACTTTTTCTCCTTACTTTCCATGATTCCCGTTTCGTTGCATATACATAATATACATATTTGCTGATTGTATAAAGGCAATAGATCTGAAACACTTCAAGTGGGTCAAACAGCGGATTGTAGCATGTGTGTAACATGTGTGTTGCTGCACATAAGGAGTCACGCTATAACCGACCTGTATAACTGTAGCAAGGAAAACAAATAATGGAAATACTTTAATAAAACTGTGCCTTTGCGTTGATGTTTACAGTGCGTCAAGAGATAATAGTAAATAAACAGTTTTCCCAATCATATAATTTAATTAATGATGTCGCGTTGACACACCGTGTCAGTCCATCAGCCAGTACACACCCACACACACACACACACACACACACACACACACACACACACACACACACACACACACACACGATCCTCCAGACCATGGTGAATTACACTACTAGTGCTTTAGACTCTGACCTCGTAGCCAACGTTTCAGACGGGCGGCGTTTTGGTGATACTTAGTTCTTGCCTTCTTAACCCATTTCAAGGTCATGTTGGACTTCAGATTGGCACCACTTCTGTTTTTTAGTACATAAGTGTTGTTGTTGTTGTTGTTGTTGTTGTTGTTGTTGTTGTTGGTGGTGGTGGTGGTGGTGGTGGTGCTGCTTTACATGTCAACTGTACGTCGGTGGCCTGTTAACGTATGGTAGAACATGGAACAATACTTTATTATAAGATTCATATATACATTCAAGTATTTACACATATGTTAATTTAATTGTTTATGTACTATACAAGTAATAAACCTGTTTGTATAATGAAATACCACTTTTGAAATATTTATTCCTAACTTCTGATACCTCCCAATAATAATACATATATATTTTTAGAAAGTTTTCCCGGTGTGATGAATAAGATATAGTGTTTGTAATTGCATTAATCAAATTGAATTTCGCCAAATGAAATCCTAACGAGGACCTAGATTGTCACTAGTGAAAACTGCTTTCCTGTATTACATTCGCAGCTACTCCCAAGCCGGCCGCCCCTCCGCCCCTTCACATCCCTTCCAACGCCAAGGAAACACCTCCCATCAAAACAATACCATTATTCCATTCATTGAGTTAGATGAGCTAACTTTATACCAGCCATTGGGAAAACATGTTACTTCTTTTCTTCCTCGTACTTGTGATGGAATGATAACGTGAAAACACCATGAACCGCGGCTTTCGAGAAACGTCGCACGGCAGGCAATCTTGGAATGTGTTCACTGGCAACTGAGCGGTAAACGTTGGCACGGCACACGCTGATCACGTGAACACGCCGTGACCTCACTGCTCACAGCTATCTTACATAATGTTTGTTTTGTACGGGCGACGGGCTGCATGCACGTGTCTGTGCCTGCATGTACCGAACTCATTGACACGTATGATGCCAGTTGTCAATTAATGATGTATCCTATGTTGTATTTATGTTATGATTCACTTCAGATCGCATGTCCTATAAAGATATCATTACCTGTAATGATAAACACCATTGCGTGTCAGATACATGACTACACCAATTAGTAAATACGAATTTTACATACATTAATATATCATGAAAAATTCTGATGATAATCGTGTTTTATTGGTTTGTTTTGTTCTCTTCCCTGAAAGCAATACTTAATGCGAGTGTCCACCCTTCCCTAACTTTAATTGTGCTGCTGACATGAACGAGTCCAACAGGTAAATGAAGAGTCGTAATATGTGACACATCAAGTGGAATCTTACCCTGTCATTAAAGGCACAACAGCTGCGCACTGCCTGACGTACACCACACAGATGCCACTTCTTACCGGACACCACATCAACGAAAGAAAACAAAAAAAACAATACATAAACAAACAATCAATAACAAGCAGCATTCAGGTTACTGTTCTAACGTTATAAATAACATGAATGCACATAATACGAACGTCGAAATGGTAAAAACCGCTCTATCCCTCAAATATTGGTGACTATTGATTGCTTTCGTCAGATCAACTCCTCTAAAACGCGCGCCGCCCAAAGTGTATAAATGGCTGGGTGACCCACACACTCACCATAGTGTTAACTAGCGCCGCCGAGAACGCATAACGCGCCGGACCTCACAACACTGACTTCCATTCACTTGAAGGATACATCCACTCCTTCTCACAAGTACCTGCTTCTGGGAACGTTGGATTCAGGTATGTGTGTATTGCATCATCAACGTCTCTGGATGCACGCCCATCCCGGCCTCAGTGTGTGTATGTGTACGTACGTTCACACACTTGTCACTGTCAAACGGTATCCATGTGTGTGTGTGTGTGTGTGTGTGTGTGTGTGTGTGTGTGTGTGTGTGTGTGTGTGTGTGTGTGTTTGATAACATAATTGCTCAAGACTAGTGTTATTATATTGAGAAATATAATTTACAAAACTCCACTTAAACCCGAGTTTAGTTTGTTTGAACTACTTACTACTCGATGCCTCTACCCAATCCATCTACATGTAAAGTTATACTCGCAGTCACAATGGGGAGGCGAGAATATTACTTTCTAGTAACAATACGCGAATTAAAACTCTGATATGAACTTTCAAACCGTAACTACAACAACATAACTACGAAAACAAACAAACCTGTTGTATTTCATTACCACAAAGAAATGTTGCAACTAACACCACTGAAGAATGCAGTTACAGCCTCACTCTCAAGGTCATGACTAGGAAAAGTGTGGCCAGTGACGCAATACTAATCAATAAGTCACAGATCTCACCTTGGCAACCCTACAGATGTACTAATACTTGTACATCGTGAATTGAGTTAGGTGAGGTAGTACATAGGGTGAGCACGCTACTATTTACACCAGCTAAGGTTGAGAGGGTTGTGCGATGCTGGACCGGTTTTGCTAATCTCTTCCCTCACCTTGTAGTACGCAGTTGCTTTGTAATAGACTACATATTTGCCTTTATTTTCCCTCACATACTCCACATACTCCACCTTCTAACTTCCTCCATAGTTATACCTCCCTGACACACTCTTCTTTCCCTTTACCTCCCATTAAACTTCCTCTGTTCTCTGCGATCCCCCAACTTTCTCTCCCTGCACCCTCGTCCACCACCCTTCCTTACACCTCTACCTCTCTCCCTTCACTTTCCTTAACTCGTCACTGACTGCTATGCCACGCTCAAGACGCCTGTCCTTGCTCCTTACCGTTCATCGCACTCTGTCACCTCACCAAGCATAATACACTGGCAACACAGCTCTACCTTCTTACCTCACCTATTCTTGGTGGTGGCACACACACACACACACACACACACACACACACACACACACACACACACACATACACATACACACACACACACACACTCTCTCTCTCTCTCTCTTACTACTAAATTTAATATGTGATAACATACTACACAGGATTGGATAAAACTAGTTGGCCGTCCCCCCACCAACCCCACGAGTGTAAATCCGCGCAACGTGCTCATTGGCTGGCTGAGGCGAGGCCCCGAGTATATATATACCTCTATGTGTTGCAGGTCTCCAGTATAACACACGACAACAACGGAGGGAGAGGTCACAGTGCAGACTTCTACAAACCTGAGACTTGGTTTTTAGTGACTGTGAAGCGAAGCAAACGGACACCAACTTTAACGAGGAGAGCAACAAGACACGCATCATGCAAGTTCACTCCACGTCCCCCATGGTGGTGGTGGCCAACAGGCTGCCTTTCTGCCTCGGTACCGACCCTGACACTGGCAAGCTCATCAGAAAACAATGGTAAGTACTGGTAATGTTATCCCTGTATGGGTGGTGCGATGGGCAACAACGGTGTGTGTGTGTGTGTGTGTGTGTGTGTGTGTGTGTGTGTGTGTGTGTGTGTGTGTGTGTGTGTGTGTGTGTGTGTGTGTGTGTGTGTCATTCATTCAACACTGTCTTGAGGATCACGCGCTAGACTCGTGATCGCCAGCCATTACCCTTCCAGAGAAAGAAAGCTTAGAGTTCATTATAGCCCGATCTATGGGTAAGCTTGTGACTTTTCACACACCACACACCCCATCCCCTTGCACAAAGAGGACAGTAAATACTTGAACTTCAATAAAAACTTTGCATCTTGAGCGGGGCACGAACCCGAGCTTGCTCAGTGACAGGCCGTGCTACCAAACAGTGTGTGTGTGTGTGTGTGTGTGTGTGTGTGTGTGTGTGTGTGTGTGTGTGTGTAATTCCCTATGGTGTCTTGAGAATCACACTCTGGGCTCGTTTTAGCCAGAGACAGCTTAGAGCTCACTATAGTCGGAAGGGGCTGGGTGGCTCTTTGGTACAGTGGTGGGCTCGTGGCCGAAGTGTTGCGAGTTCGATCCTGGCAGCTTCTTTGTGAGAGAGGCAGCGCTTTCTCGTTAACCCAAGCAGAACTATATGTTCTATGACTACCTAGTTCGGGGGGATTATTATTCAATCATTATAGTCCGATCTATGGGTAAGGTTGTGACCTTTCCATGATCAAAATTTAGATCATGGATCTTTCTCACACCACACCTTGAGCGAAGGGAGATTGACAGCCTACCCAATGATATGTCGGGACGTTATCCACTGAGCTACCAAGCAGTGTGGGTGTGTGTGTGTGTGTGTTATGACAGATACCATGGTATGTGAAACAATGGGTATGTGTGTAGTGCAGTTGTAACATGATGATAACGTGTTTTTGACTGGTCTATATAGATGGACGAGATGAAACAAAATTGTGATCTGTTCCTGTTATTTTTTCACTTATACACTGCCTGTACATTTTTTTTTCTACCTTAATGGGATATGGTACCAAGTCCTGTTGTGTTTCAGTGCCGGCGGGCTGGTGACTGCCGTGGCGCCTGTGGTGGTGGAGACACAAGGTCTGTGGGTGGGGTGGTCGGGACTCCACCTCGAGGACGAAAATCTAGAGATTCCAGATGCTGACCCCAACGACCAGTCCCCGACAGCCGGCCTCAAAAGCAGCCAGGTGAGTGGTCCGCTACGTGGTGCCGGGCGTGGGGCTCACTTAGACTTAGGGTTATTAAAGGAAAACTAAGGAAGTGGTGTTTTCATAGAGGCCACGAGGGAATATAAAACTTGGTGATTTTGAACTAAAGTGAAACTTCTATTAGCGATATACTGGAAGCTTTTTAGTATTCGTTTTTTTCATTACAGCTTCTGGCTTCATTACATTAATTATTACTTCTAATAAGCCAACATGTAATATTCACATATGATGGGCCCACGGAGAGTATCATACTTGGTCAGAATAGAAAAGATTGTGAACTACTGTGGAGGAGTAACCTCATACCAATCCTACCCATACACGTGTTACCTTCAGTGCGTGCTACTTAACAAAAATTGAGATAAAAACTAACATACAAAAGGGAATCAATTATTTCTATATATTTTTTTATAGTTGTATTTAAGTTGACATCTTGGGAATCGAACCCAAGATAACCCAAGTGCCACGTAATGCCACTCTAGGCCTCAACCTCACTAAATAAAACTGAATACCTATGTAACACGACAAATATACAAAGAAAAAATAAACCTATCAAGAAAGCTTGCTATTATTGTTACTTCATTTCACAAAGATTTATTTACGAAGCGTTACAACAGCATACCCGCGTCACCCAGAACGTTATCCTGCCCGCACCTTACACTTTGTTATCTGCAGCACGTGATAACACAGATGTGCCACACGTAGATAGTGTACATTAGTTTATTGAGGAACACAGAACGCAACGACAAAACACGGGATCTGCTGTTGATATATTCAACCAACCTGTGTGTGCTCTCTCTCTCTCTCTCTCTCTCTCTCTCTCTCTCTCTCTCTCTCTCTCTCTCTCTCTCTCTCTCTCTCTGTCGTGGCAGCCAGTGTTTTTGCTTTAATGGACTAAAGGAGTTAGTAATCACATACTTTCGAATCACACCATTGATACATTTATGTAATGTACATTTTTCAAAGAACGAATCGCAGGAGTTTCATTGCGAGTGTTGTTGATGAAAGTTCTGAACACGCCGGCTTAACTTGCTTTTTGAGCATTAATGAAAATTTTTTTCTTCAGGTGCTGCCCGTCACAGTACCCAAGAAAATGTTCAATGATTACTACAATGGTTGCTGCAACGCCACCTTCTGGCCACTCTTCCACTCCATGCCTGACAGAGCCACATTTCAGGCAGACAAATGGGAGGTTAGTATCAGTCCTGTTCTTTGGTCACTGTTATAAGAAATTAATATTATTTACGATCCCGAATCCATAATTCATGTTTGTTTCATCTGTGAATATCAGTGTGTATAACATTAACATAAAAATGAGGTTGATGCGATGTGTGTTTTCCTGCAGGCGTACCGGGAGGTGAACCAGGAGTTTGCAAGACTCACAGTGGAGGCTGTAAAGCGACTGTGTGAGAGTAACCCAGACTCCGTGCCGCTGGTGTGGCTACACGACTACCACATGATGCTCGCCGCTAACACCATCAGGGAGAAGTGCGACGAACTCAATCTGCCAATCAAGATGGCGTTTTTCCTCCACATTCCTTTCCCTTCATGGGACATCATGCGTCTTTTCCCCTGGGATGATGAGCTTCTCCAGGGAATCCTTGGCTGTGATTCCATAGGCTTCCACATCGATGATTATTGCCTCAACTTCATAGACTGCTGCCAGCGCCGCCTTGGATGCCGCGTCGATAGACAACAGATGTTGGTGGAACACAATTCACGATCAGTTTCTATCAATCCGCTGCCCATCAGCATTCCTTATGAACGCTTCGTGCAACTTGCAGAAAAGGCACCTAAGGTAGTCAAGAATAATCCTCAGGAGCAAATACTGCTTGGAGTGGATCGCTTAGACTATACAAAGGGCCTTGTACACCGCATCCGTGCCTTTGAAACCCTCCTGGAGAAGCACCCAGAGCTTAGGGAGAAAGTCAATTTTCTGCAGGTGGCTGTACCTTCCCGCACGGACGTCAAAGAATACCAAGAACTGAAAGAAGAGCTCGATCAGCTCATCGGCAAGATCAATGGACAATTTTCCACACCCAACTGGTCCCCAATACGTTACATCTACGGCTGCGTCTCCCAAGACCAATTGGCTGCCTTCTACCGCGACTCCTCCGTAGCTGTAGTAACACCGTTAAGAGACGGGATGAATTTGGTGGCCAAAGAGTTTGTGGCCTGTCAGACAGGGGAGCCAGGCGTTCTTATCCTCTCACCTTTTGCTGGTGCTGGAATATCTATGCACGAGGCCCTCCATGTCAACCCATACGAGACCAACGAGTTTGCCGAAACCATATATCGAGCGCTCACCATGCCTAAAGACGAGCGAGAGATGAGAATGAAACAACTGCGTCGCAGGGAACGAGACCATGATGTGAACTTCTGGTTGAGGAACTTCTTGAAGACTGTGGACTGCCTGAGTGATCATGACAAATCTGAGATCCCGGGTCGGTTTCCAGTAGGAGAGGAAGACTTCAGTGAATTCTTGGGATCTTACGTGACAGAATCAACGCGTCTGGCATTATTGATTGACTACGACGGGACACTTGCCCCCATCGCCCCCCACCCAGACCTGGCACAGATGCCAACTGAAACTCGGCGTGTGCTGGAGCGTCTGGCGCACATGCCAGATGTAAACATTGCTGTCATCTCCGGCCGCTCCTTGTCAAATGTGAGGTCAATGGTGGGTATAGAGAATATTACTTATGCTGGAAACCATGGATTCGATATTGTTCATCCCGACGGTACCATGTTTATGCATCCCGTGCCCCATGAATACGAAACTCAACTAGATAGTCTGAAGGAGCGCCTGCAAGAGGTGTGTGTGGACGGTGCCTGGATGGAAAACAAAGGCTCCTGCATTACCTTCCACTACCGGGAGGTTCCAGGAGACAAGGTTGCAGCCATAACCTCAAGGGCACAGGAACTCTTTAACGAGACGGGAATCAAACTGCATCAGTCACACAGAGCATTCGAGGCTCGTCCGCCAGTCACATGGAACAAAGGCCGCGCCGCTATCTACATTTTGAGAACTCTCTTCGGGTTGGACTGGTGCGACCGTGTGTCGACAATTTTCGCTGGGGATGATAAGACTGATGAGGATGCCATGCGGGCGTTGCAAGGCATGGCCGTCACCTTCAGGATCACTAGATCACAAAACCTACGTACGGCGGCCACTCACCGCTTGCCTTCTACCGACGCAGTGCTCTCCATGCTCAAGTGGATAGAACGACGACTGGGGTCCCGCCTGCCCGCTATCCCCAACGGCATCAGGTCACGCACCACCAGCTTCTCCAACAACACTGGATCTAGATCTCCTTGCAACAAATCTCCTCCCCACTCTCCCAAATGTCTCTCCCGCTCTAGTTCCATCCAGAGTCCTGAGCCCAGCAAACAAGTTATGATGATCAATGAACTTGAATATCAACAGTACCTGGCCAAGCATAACCCATGTCGCCCCTCCAGCACCTCACCGCCACGCTCACCCTCTCGCTCCACAGTTTGAGTTGGAGGTTGCAGTCCACAATGCTGGCTCTAGTGTGCGCTTGACCGCGCCCACACATAAATGCTGGGCTTCTGGATGGATACCACTTCCAGATCCCTTCCCGCCTCACCTTGTCGGGATCTTGTACAAACTCTTCCACAAAGGGATCACTTTTGTATAACCTGTTGTGTGTAGTCAGTGCCAACCTCGCCACCTATGTATAAAAGCGTGACGTGTATAATGTATAAGAAATATGTATGTTGTTTTGTCATGCTTAAACATGTGCTAAAGACAGTGTGACCGGGGAACTACCTCACACTAAGACTCTCGACCGGACCTGGAGTATCCCCGAAGCAGTACCATGGCGCACTCCTGGCTGTTTTTTGCTACAGTTTTATTGTTGAATATATTTTGATTATTATTAAAATGTTGCTGATTATTTTTCATGTTTATATAACCCCCATTTGACGATGTGATGTCCTTTGTTCGTCAAAGAATGAGAGGTGCGCGGTGCGCTAACCTTGCCAGGTGCCAGTGATCATTTAGGGAGTGGAACAGAAGCGGCTGTGGGCGGGGAGAAGTGTTGTCTTCATATTACACTGGAAAGGAGGGTAAAATAAAAAGAAAGCAGCTCCTTAGGGTGGTTTGCGTTATAAAAACGCAATGATTGAAAGGTGAAGAGATTATAGAGGAAGGCTAGATGTGATATATATATATATATATATATATATATATATATATATATATATATATATATATATATATATATACATACACACATTGTTGAAACACCTGAAAGGATGTAAAGTGTGTAATATGAGGTGACTATGGAATATTGGAAGGTCTGGCCTGGGCGGCATTATATGGAAAGAGAGAAGGCAGGTTGTGCACTTGTTGTCTCGGACGGTATGGAAGGGAATGGATGGCCATGAATGGAGGATAGTGTGCATGGATACATGTGTATGCACCAGTCAATGAGAAGACAAGACAAGGAAAAAATGAGGTGAATAAATTTTGGGAAGAAGTAGAGTAATGTTTGGAAATTTCCGAGAATGGAAGAGTATTAATGGTGGGGATGTGGATGTGACTAAGAAGATTAGAGGTATTGTTGGTAAGTGAGGCGTAGATGGAACGAATAAGAATGGATAGTACTTGATGGACATTTGTGTAGAGAACGGTTTGTTCCTAGCAAACACCTTCTAATACAAGATGATCCACATATACACTTGGACATAGGAGAGAAGTTTGATAGACTATATAGCAGTGGATGAGAGGATGAAAAAGAGATGTTGGATGCGAAGATTAAAATAAAAATGTTTAGTGACTGAAACAACTTGCTGTACTATAAAGAAAATAATGATCAAAACCGAATATGAGTTGTAGAGAAATAGAAGAAGGAAAAGGAGTGATTTGTGATAGAATGGTGTCTGCAAGAACGAAAAGGAAACTCCACAAGAGGGTAGTGAGTCCAGCTATAGTGTATACCCTGGAGACGGTACCGCTCATTTAGAGACAAGAGGCGGAGTTGAAGGTAGCTGGGTTGAAGATGCTATAATTTTTGTTGGGAGTGACAAGGATGCACATGATTATGAATAAATATACAGCGCAGGAAGGACGGTTCAGAGACATAATAAGTGAGGTGAGAATGAAATGATTTGGGGATTTTTTTTTTTTTCTTTTTACAATAAAAGAGTACTGGCCAAGGGACAACAAAAATACATAAAAAAAAATCCCGCTTGTCGCCAGACCCTGTACAAAGGACAGTAGGAGAAATAGAGGCAGAGGGTGGAGGTCCAGTTTAGTATGAGAGGTGTCTTGACACTCCTCTTTTGAAAGAGTTCAAGTCATAGGCAGGTGGAAAAACAGACAAAGGAAGAGAGTTCCAGATTTTACCAGTGTAAGGGATGAAAGAGTGAAGATACTGGTTAACTCTTGCATTAGAAAGATGGACAGAATAGGGATGAGAAGAAGTAGAAAGTCTTGTGCAGCGAGGCCGCGTAGAGTAGGGGTGCTGGATTTATCGAGAGAATGAGGCTGAGGATGGAGCCGCCAGTCAGGAGAAGAGGAAGGCCAAAGAGGAAGTTTATGGATATAGTAAGAGAACATGCATGTGGATGGTGTAACAGAAGATGTAGAGGACAGGTAACATAGTGCCGGATGACCCGCTGTGGCGACCACTGCACGGAACAAACACCCTAACGAAGAACAGGGAACAAAGTTTGTCAGGAGCTTACAAAGAGATTAATATATATATATATATATATATATATATATATATATATATATATATATATATATATATATATATCCATTATTTTTTTTCAAAACTCAGGATGAGTTTTCCTACCACCCTTCCCACTCATTTGTCATCTATACAATAATATATATATATATATATATATATATATATATATATATATATATATATATATATATATATATATATTTTAAATTAATTAATTAATTTTTTCTTTTATTAGATTGCGGGATAAGAACTGAGAGATATAATATGGAATATAATTCAACATATTGAAGGTAATAAAATAATACTAGTTGACCAAGAAATAAACAAACATTCTCTCTAAATTGCTGACATTTTCTATGAATAGATTGAGGCATACTGCAACATCTTTTATTGTCAGAGAAAGTTTTGAAGGGTTCTCGCATCGCCTCCTATTATTCAGATCATTAGAGAGGGAGCGGGAGTGGAAAGAGCCGTAACATTACCACGAGTCCTCAGGTGTGTGCATGTCAGGTATGCAGAGAAAGAGAGCATCAAGTCACCTTCTGTTATATCCCACAGTTATGGTGTGTGACTTTTTTCAGGTGTCATAAACAGTCTCACCATACACTGGCAATGCAATGTTACATCGTTAGAGCGTGCATGAGTTGAAGAGTTACACAAAACTATGGAGACTACCAGGTGCTATTCACTACTGTAGTATATATCGGTGCATGCACTGCTTCACCGACAGACAGGTGCAAAAATTACCAAAAATTACCAAGACTTCAGTCGCCAAACAGCAGCAGATTACTTCACGTTGTCGTTAATATTGAAGTTTGAAATGTGAAATGTTCCAACTTCATCAGCTTATAGTATTTGATCCTCCTTAGAGATGATTCGGTGACTAACTCTAGTATACAGTAATATAAAGTCAACAGGTTATAGTTGGCATCATCTTCACCTGATGTTACATTATTGTATTCATAACTCATGTCTCCAAATACCACTCCAAAAAATGTACACAACAAACATACAACTCTGATACCTTCTCGTTCAGGTTATTTTATCATGATGTTGAAAAATGTCCATCAGTTTATTCCCAAGTTCGTAAGATTGGGTGTGGAGATCATGCATTGATACATTTGGGCATTTCCTCGGCAGTGTGCATGGGGTGGTTTCATTGATTCATCTGTTTCGACCCTGCCTGACGAAACCCTCACGGATCTCTTACGTCATATTGGGCTTTTAACATTTATATCATTATTATCATTATAATTATTAGTCATCATCATCATTATTATTACTTAGGGGTGGATGAACACTTTCCCATGTACTTACATATCCAATTGGACCTCACCCATCCGAAGCCTTTGAGTGACACACCACCACCACCATCACCATCACCACCACACCTTGACACCCTTTCTTGAGTGCCTCCCTACAAGTGGCCTAACCTGCTTTATTCGGCATCACTCTCCTTTCAGCCAACAAATCCTCCTAAAAACTCTAAGAATAGGTTAGTCTGTCCCGCACGACTCCTGGTCATGGTGTGGGCCTTGAAGAGGTATGAAAGAACCTGAACCTGCACTACCTCACGACTAATCAACCGCTGCCGTCTCGTCTATATTACACTCGTTATCCCCCATCACCACCAGTTGTTCGTCAGACCCACCTGTCTCCCACTCGTCTATATTACACTCGTTATCCCCCATCACCACCAGTTGTTCGTCAGACCCATCAGTCTCCATTCCCCATTATTTGATTTTTTACATGCCTTTCTGTAATTTGTAAATTTTCAGCCTAATGGCTGCCTTAATTAATTAAATAAACCGTTTATCATTATTATTATTATTATTTTACCTCCACACAGGACGTCATTCCGTCCCTGCACATAGACACACAAAATATCATGGTAGTCAAGGACGCCAAACCTAACCAGAAAATTACTAATTATCGCATGAGTTCCCAAAGTGGGCGGTGGAAAGATGCAGGCGGGCGGTGAAGAAAAACAGGGCGGTAGGGGGAAGACAGGGTGACATCAGAACCAAGGAATAATTTAAAATTTCTTATAAAATCTATGACATAGAATCTATTATAAATTACTGAACACAAGGATCTAAGACCAATTGGTGCCTTCCTGGCTGATGATGATAAGGTGATATCACTGCACCAAACACATCCATCCCATTAAAACTGTAAAGATAATGCAATTTCAGTAAGATGTAACTTTCATATTGTTAAAACAGCTGAACACATCGGTTTATTAGGTTAAGTTGTATATGTGGAATACATAAGCGTCTTAACAGTGTTCAATTAGTTGTTTTGAATTAGAGGCATAGCTGAAAGGTGTGTGTTGGTATGTGTGGTGGGGGGATGTGGCTTGTGAGCCAAGGGGGCGACAGTCCAAAAAAGTTTGGAAACCACTACTCTATTGGTACGCAAAAATAATGTAAAGAGGGAGAGGAGGACTATATAATGATGGGCGATTGATTTGAGTGACAAGGAACAGTACCATGGATGGAACAGTACAGGACTGACGCAACACCAACGAAGACTTACATGCAGGTCAGTCAGGTGATGGCGAGTCACCAACCCCGCCCTAATGAGATGAGGGAGGGACGGATACAGAAGAAGGAGGATGAAGAGAAAAAAGAAGTAAGGGGGATGGTGTATTAAAGTAAAAACACACACACACATATATATATATATATATATATATATATATATATATATATATATATATATATATACACACACATATATATGTTTTTTTACGTGAAATTTACAGGCACATGTGTGATAACCTTAAAATGCCGCTTTGAATCCGTAACATGAGGTAGAGTTCAGCCGATTAACAAAGATAATGACAATGATGATGGTCACATTTCTCCGTAAAGCACTAACAACGAAAGGCAAATGGAGATAAAAGATTTGGTGTTAATCAAACAACGACCATCAAAAGATGCAGCCACAAAATATAAGAATAATTGTAAAAAGAAGTTCATAAGTCTTATCATTATGGCAACGACATGTTTAGTGGCTTGGTGTGTTTGCTCACCGGACACCTACGAAGCGTCTCTCATCGACGGAATAGGAAACACAAACTTGGCAGGAGGATGAAAAAAGAAGAAGAAAAAAAAAAAAAGCAGCAATTTCTATATACATTTTTTTTTAACTCCAACCTTCTACAATTGTATAATTCTAAAAATTCAGACGCACTAGACGAAAACAAAATATGAATGACCCTTATTGGCGACAAGAAAAGGTCTAACCACCCAAGAACAAGTACAAGTCAGAACCTATCCTTCACATTCCTTAGGCTTCTGCGAAACTCAACACTTTAAGATTATTAGCGTCATCCAACCGGCCTTTCAGTGAGGGATCAAGGCCTCCAAGAACACAGTCACGCACATACCTACATACATACATACAAGGAGGTCGAGGCTTACACCCCAAACAGTCATTGATTACGTCATACTAACGGGAATTATGACGTCAATAGCGCCAGTCTCCTACCTTGTGTGCTGTAGAAGGTCTTGGCTGAGTACACACCAACTACATCTAGGTATTAGAGGGAGGACTTATGTAACGACAATAGGTAGTCACTTAAGTACTTGTGTTCGGTAACTGTCTATACATATGAGTACACACATAACCACTTGCACGTAGGCTGCCTCAAGGGGCTTCCTAGGAGGGAGGGGACGGAGGGGGAAGGTGGGGGGATAACAAGTGGAAGAGGGAAGAGGGAAGAAGGAAGCAAGTACAGGAGAGAAGAAGGGAGAAAGATATTGGAAGGATTAAAAGAGGGGTTAGAAGAGGTGTTGAAACAAGAAGGGATAGGAGGAGGAGGAGGAAGAGGAAGAGGAGGAGGGGAACTGTGGGGAAGAGAGAAGAGGAAGTGGAAAAGGAGAACGAGAAGAAGAGGAGGAAGTAATGGTGGTACGGTGGGGGTGTTGGAGGAGGAGGAAGAGGAGGAGGAGGAGGAGGAGGAGGAGGAAAAGGAAAAGGAAAAAGCTCACATCACCACACACTCACTGGTACTACTACAGCCAAAACCATCTGATCTACCTAGACCCACCCACCCACCCACCTACCCACCCACCTACCCACCCACCCACCCACTCAGCGAAACTCGACCACATAACCAGATTACAAGGCCTTGCATGGAACACGTACAAGGTCATGACTGCCAACTCATAACTGGTTTAACCTTTTATGTTGAGGATACATGTTACTTATAATCAGGTAACCGATACACAGCCACAAGATTCCTTTGAAGTCATTGAGGGAGAACGAATTGCTATTGACAGAGTGGGGAGGGAAAGGCCTGTGAGTTGAGTGTGATAGCTGGGGAGGAGGAGGAGGAGGCGTCATGGAAGCAGTAGGGTTGTTGAGGATGAGGAGAAAAGCTTTGGCTAAGAATAAAAAATGAAGGGAAATGTTTGTGAGGAGGTGAGGTGAAGGTGAGGAAGAGGAGGAAGAGAAGCCCTTGACTCTTCCCTCCCTGGCTGGGTTGTAACACCTTCCTCAGGTAAGTTGGTTTGTGACGCGTTCATCCCAATGTACACAGTTTTTGTCTTCAGTATTCTTGTTTTCTCTCCCTCCCTTACGTCCCTCCCTCCTTCCGTCCCTTCATCCCTCCCTTCCGTCCCTTCATCCCTCCTTCCGTCCCTTCATCCCTCCCTTCCGTCCCTTCACCCCTCCTTCCTTCCCTTTAATGTAATATACTTTCGCAGCTCAAGAAGAATAGAACGGTATATTATCAGCTTACCATATAGATAGAAAAAAAGAAAAAAAAAATCCTCAGTAATGAATTAATAGCAAGTATCCGACAAGTTATAGTGAGTTGGTAGGATGAGCCTCCTCCCATCCTTTGTATAACTGTACTATATAGTTGTGTGCACACCCTGTGCGGTGAATGTTGACAAACAATCATCCTCCCGATCATTACCCAACCATAAGCATACAGTGGTAGTTACTAGATCGTTATAGCCCCCACCTGGTGATTATAAAGATATCACTAGTAATCATTATTAATCATCACAATGATAACAACACCTATATTAATACCGCACACAAATATTATAGGTATCGTTATCATCACACTGCCCTAACAACAAACAATAAAAAAAAATATACTTATATATATATATATATATATATATATATATATTTTTTTTTTTTTTTTATTATTTTTTTTTTATATGATTTGATTCTTTCTTAACATCTTTAATATATATACTTTTACTTAACGTTTGTTACTATGATTATGTAATAACGAATAATATATTAAGTACTAAATATATTTCAAGGTAGTATTTGTTTAAGGTAAAGAAATACAATCAGCATTTCAGAATCCAAGTGATATTGTAAGGTGTTTAGGCGTGGCGTGGAGAATGAGGCATAACGAGGCACGGTATCTAGAGGACAGCGTGCCTTGCCTTATGAGGACTCTGAGCCTCCAACACATCGTCAGCTTCGTCATTGTAACAAGTTTGTGTGAGAAAAGTAACAGAGGTCGTCCAGTGACGTGGGAAACCCTGCACATTCTGCTGTAATAAAGGCACCATCAACACTCAAGGTTAGTGATGCTTCCTAACACAGTTCTTGGACACTTCAACAGCTTCCTTCACCTGCTTGTACACACCTTGACACACCTCGGCTGCTGGCACATCATATCTATTTTTGGAGTGATTGACGTACTTTCGTGCAGTGTCTAACTCGCTAAATACAACTTTATTATATTAGTTATATATAAGAGCATTTGTGTGTGCAAGAAGTATAAATACTTTTGTGTAGTAATAGTTAATGAATGTAGCATTGATGAAGTGTTTTCCACATTGATTGTTGCCTTCCTCAACATTGAATACATCCACTTGCTACACACTTAACACAAGCCATGACCTCAAGGCGTATAATTAATCCAAACACAAACTAATCCAAGAATTTGTTTTGATCACACAAAATAGTTTGAGGTGCGATGTATTTTTCTTCACTGTTCATTGAATGCACTCATACTGGAAACACTTAAGTTTTTGAAGCTGTTTGCTATTCTACATAAATTGTCACTCTCCCCCCCCCCACCCACCCACACACACCCCAGACCCACACACCGTAACTGGACTTGTCTGTTCTGTGCAATGATGAAATAAGGAAAACTTGTAAGGTCTTCTCCTTTGTCCCTCCGTGACTTTGTGGGTCATTGCGAGCCTCCCATTGTGACCTTCAGCCAGTGAAGGAAAGAGTCTTTGCCTCACGGCCCACAAGTTTGTACTACCTAACATTTAATTAATGTCAACTTAAAAAAAAAAAAAAAAAAAAAAATGGTGTTACACAACAAGACTGGTGCGGATGTTGGGTGTCGATCATCAGTTGAGTAAGGGACTTCAAGGTCACAGTTCCAATGTGGGTCACGGCAGGAGAACAATATTCCTCGTTTGTGACGTTTCCTCACAAAACTGTGCGAGCCCAGATGTCAGTTGGGTGTAACAAGTCTTTAACAAAACGAGCACTGTGACAAAGCACCACCTAAGCGTAAATAGGCCTTCCACCTTTGCTTTAAGTGTATTATAGTTCCCTTTGGCTTTCTCCCCAATGTAAAAACCTGATCAATAATTATCAGCGGAGAGTATAGTATTGCAATGTTTGCTATCTTCACCTATTCAACATTTTCTTATTTCCTGAAGTGCAATACCTTTGGATAAAGGTATTTTTTTCCCACACTTGCTGGAGTTATTATTGACGATATTTAGTTAGCCGTTCATAAAGACAAAGGGAGTTGGTATACGGAGGAACCTGGTGGGTCTGTTTTTTCAGTTGTTTTCTTCGAACTTTTGAGTGACGGACGTAGTAATGGAGGAGGGATTCACTTGCTATATTTCCTGATTTTCTTTTGCCAGATGAAACTAAGTACTCTCACCTAACGAGCTAGAGCTGCTAAGAGGTAATTGAAGCCACACTACAGTTTACAGTGCCATCAAACTGTTTGGGACTCTCCAGTACATCAAGCTTCAGTGCTGCCACAAGCCGTCACAGTTATGGGAGAGTTACATCTTTCGCGGCATGTCTATGAAGACCGACATAACCAGTACAAGGCAAAAGGCTTGGAGCTGTGGTGGTGGTGGTGGTGGTGGTGGTGGTGGTGGTGGTGGTGGTGGTGGTGGCTACATCCTAATAAGGCGAGGCACGCCGGAGCAGTGCGGCGCTGGAGGTAAGTGGCGACACCAGTAGGCGAGGGGTAGGTGGGGGCGGAGGTTGACTTGGATGAACAAACTTTCTAAGGTCTCACTTAGTAGAAGTCTGCTGATTCTATTAGTGACGTAGTAAGCTTGGGTTACGCAGGGCGCCGCTATATAGTCTCTGACCTTCAGGAAACCTCGCATTATACAGTCGCCGGCCTGCACGAGTACGACCCGCTCAACGAACTCTATTGTGTCAACACGGCTCACTACCCTACCAGGACCAACGATGATGACCCAAGAACTCAACGAAACTATGACAGGGAGTCTTGATAGCAGTGTGGAGGAGTCCCTGGGAGAGTCCTTCATGGGGCTCACCTTCAACGGTAATTCAAGTCTCGAGAACCCAGAGGAGGACTGCCCTCAACAGTCTAAAACCAGTAATGTCTCCGACAAGGTCCCGCCCATGTTCCGCCATCCGTC
>JAPQNM010000044.1:24027095-24029595 GCA_029783475.1 Metacarcinus magister | reverse complement strand
CTCTAATATGGAGGTCCCACTGTATGGTTTAGTGAGTATAAATTATCTCTAATAATGCAGTCTTATTAGCAGAAGATAGGAAAAAAAAGGTGATTAAATAATCCCCTCGAACTAGGCATCTATAGACCATATAATTCTGCTCCAGTTAACGAGAGCGCGCTGCCCCTCGCACCAAGAAGCTGCCATGACCCAGGCTCGAACTCTCACCCTTTAGGTGACGAGCCGAGCACTGCACCACAGAACCACCGGCACCCTTCACTATCTGAAGAAGTGTCAGTTATTCATTGCTGGAAATTGAGCCCAGTCCCTTTTGATAAAATCATAAACTACCTGTGAAGAAAACGTTTTGGATTTCATTATTTTGATATTTCCCAGTGATTCTAATGAAGAGATAAAACAAGTGTAAATTTCTCCTTACTAATCCCTCATAACACCTATTGTTTGTGTTATGAAGTGACCGAGGCAGGTGTAAAGAAGTGTATCACTCCTCACCCCCACAGACTAGGATGAAGGTCCTATATCTACTCCTGCTCGTCTCCGCGGCCATCGGTGCAGGTGAGTTTCCGCGACACTTCTTTTCTTCCTCTCTAAAAGGGTGTTGCATGGAACTTAAGTAAAACAGTGTCGTGCCCTTATCACACCCTCACCATCACCTGCTACTCATGCTGGCCGCCTCATAAACATTCAGGACTTTTTAAAAAAATGTATATTCTCATTCTAACCCAGGCATAAGTAAGATAAACGCATAAAGGCATAAGTAAAAAAACGATGAATTTATAAAACTAAAATATGGTCGCATTTTTTGCTACAAAGGAGAAAAGACAGAAAATGGTGTAGGTTTTAACATAAAATATTGAACATTTCTAGTGCAAGTGAGCGGGTAGCAGACTTAATAATCAAATAAAAAAAAAAAAAAAAACAGATATACATTGAAAATTATACAGGTTTACGCACCAACATCATTCTATAATGACGAGGATGTAGAAAATATATTTCCATGTTCTTGCTTTCTTTATGGTGTTCCTTTACGGTTTCCTGGTGACATGTTACCGGAAAGAGGTGGGCGGGGAGGAGCCTTGCTCAATTATATACTTGATCTCCCACAGGTAGTTTACTATAAGTAGTACGTAATTCAAGATACCCTTGTTATAGAGCAGCATGTCTCCGGGTATTAGTTATTCCTAGGTAATCCTCCTCTCATTGCCTCGTGTGTTCCTCTCCCTCGGTGTAACAGACGTGATGGAACCCATCTGGTGTACTACTTTCCCGTGTCTCATCTTTAATGAAGAGTTCGACTTTCTGGACCATGACGTCTGGGAACATGAAATTAGTATGTCGGGTGGCGGGGTGAGTCTTGCTAAGTATATCTGCGTGGCTCTCTTATTCTCCCTTCCAACACGCACACACGCACGCACACACGCACACACGCACACGCACGCACGCACACACACACACACACACACGCAGACGCGCGCAAAAGCGAGAGCGAGAGCGCGAGAGCGTAATATTACCCATGGCGCCGGTAGGCTTCAGGGAGACCTTAGATGGTTGGCCTCCGCCCGTTAGTAGCGCGGGTTAGATTTTTTATATTTTTTAAGTGACGCCTTGTTTCTTCTTATTGATAGGCTCATGCTGCCAGCGGAAGCTCGTCGCGCATATAACGTTGCAGTCCCGGCGAGGATGGTGTTATGGCAGCATGTGGGTGATCTTAGGCCACTCGGCGGTAGTAACGAAGAAAAGTGGCCAGCCACTTTTCTTCATATATATATATATATATATATATATATATATATATATATATATTATTATTATTATTATTTTTTTAAATTACCGTCGCTACCATCTCCTGAACAGAACTGGGAATTCCAAGCGTATCTCAACAACCGAAGTGTGAGCTACACCCGCGACTCGACCCTCTTCATAAAGCCGGTAGGTCACTGGACTGTTCTGTAGTGCCCACTGTCCTGTACACTGAGTCTGGAGGGGAAGGTGGAGCGAGTTCGGAATATGGGATAGAGAGAAAGGAAAATAAAACATGAGAGGGAGCAAATTAATAGTAGGGAGATGACAGGAAAAAAAGGAATGGTGGAAACATAAATAAGGTAGATAGATCACAAGAAAAGGAAGGAAAGAGATGGAGGACGTACAGCAAGGCAAGGGGGGCAGAGGGAAGCGTAGTTTTAGGTGTGTTCAACGGTGGGTTCTGCGCACTACATGTTCTCTTTCTAATAACAACACAACTAACCCCCCTCCTCCCCCCTCCCACTACCTCGTGTCACACAACAGCAACTTCTATCTGACTGGAAAGGGGAGGCTTTCCTGAGAAGCGGCAACCTCAACCTGTGGGGCATGAACGGCCGCGGTGACGTGTGCACTGGCAACGCCTTGTACGGTTGTGAACGCGTTGGCACCCCGACCAACCTTATCAATCCAGTCATGAGTGCCAGGCTTCGAACCCTCTCCGACTTTTCCTTCAAGTGAGATTCAGTTGTTTTTATAA
>JAPQNM010000044.1:24017095-24022095 GCA_029783475.1 Metacarcinus magister | reverse complement strand
AAGATTAGCGAGAATGCAGCTTTGCAAGTGGATTACATAAGAGTGTGGAAGATTGAGAGCGTTGAACAATGAGTGAAGGAAGAAGGAAGGGCACACGCTATAACTTTTGACCTTTACAGCACCTCCCGCTGTTCGACAATATATCTTTTCTTGCTATAATTATGATGGTAATATTTTGCACTCCTTCCACGGTCACCAGGTAATGGCAAGTGGTCTGCATAACGTGTCAGTTCACGGTATGCATCCCATCGTATGCTATTCTTTTCCATAACAATGATCTACATAACCTGTGACACCACACAATTGCACCTCGCACTCGCGGAGCAATATTAGTCCATTCCACTACATGTGTGTGTGTGTGTGTGTCTGTGTCTGTGTGTGTGTGTGTGTGTGTGTGTGTGTGTGTGTGTGTGTGTGTGTGTGTGTTAATTACTATGTACACAACAAATTATTCAAAATTAAAGGAGAGCAATGTGAGTGAGCTTTCTTTTAATCTTCCTGTTGATTCTTAATAAAACTACTATATTACAATAGAGCAATGAAAGAACATGGGAGGAGTACAAGAAAACAAAGAATAAATATGTAAAAGTATGGAGAGGAAAAAACGAAAGTGAGAAGAATATTGCATGTAAGGACAAAGTAGATCCCACCAATTCTATAGATTTATGAAAACATTGTAAAATTAAATAAAGATACCATAACAAAGCATTGGTACTGGGAACTTTAGAATCTCCTTTTCAGATCAGTTTCATGATAATTATTTTTTTGTTCAATGGACAAAGTGTTCGACATTAATAAGGAATGTGCTTCAGCTTTGTGTTGAAAGAGCTCCTCAACGACATGTGTAACAATACATTTTCATCAATAATAAATGAAAGCATGGATGTAAGAAGCCACCATTCATTATATATCCAAAACATTGTTACATATCATTCTTGGGAGTGATAAAATTGAAAAACTCCGCTGCTCAAAGCATGAGATACATACGTAAGTGGAATTATTTTATTAAATGTTTATCAGAAAAAGAAGCATATGTTTGGCAAGAGACGAGTGCTACACCAAGGCAAGAGACGAGTGCTACACCAAGGCAAGAGACGAGTGCTACACCAAGGCAAGAGACGAGTGTTACACCAAGGCAAGAGACGAGTGTTACACCAAGGCAAGAGACGAGTGTTACATCAAGGCAAGAGACGAGTGTTACATCAAGGCAAGAGACGAGTGTTACATCAAGGCAAGAGACGAGTGTTACACCGAGGCAAGAGACGAGTGTTACATCAAGGCAAGAGACGAGTGTTACATCAAGGCAAGATAAATAAACTGAAACTACAGAGGAAATAACTGTCGGGCAGGATCAAGATAACAGAAGAATTCTATAGAAAAATGTATAGTAGTAAGGACAGGCAAAACGAAGACCTCACCAAAGAAACAATGAACATTGAAATACTCTTGTGTAAACATGACTGAAAAAAAGAAGCTACTACAAGGAAGAACAGAGGCAGAGCAGAGCACGGAGCAGGTCAGGATACCTTACCCACACAACTGATCAAAAATTAATGAATGTTTTAATAGACAAACTTGCAATACTTTAAAAAAAAATTGGAAAAGTGCTGCAATAATACTGATTATCAAGAAAGTAAACTCAGAAAAAAATATATTGACCAATGAGTCTGTCTGTAGTATAAACGTTTTTACAAAAGTGTTCATGAATATAATTAGTGCAACGCTTGACTCCAATCAAATCAAGCAAAAGAACAAGTATGATTCCGGAGTGATTATTCAACAATTGACTACATCTATGTCAATATTGAAGTAGTGGAAATATATGCAGACCACACTAAACCTCTAGGCATGGCTTTTCAGTCTATGGAAAAGCCTTCGACTCCGTGAAAACCTCAGCAGTTATGAAAGCACTTAGGAAGCAAAGGCCAGATGTAATATTTGTGAAGGTATTACAAGACATCTATAGGAAAGCACTGCCACTACAAAATATAGCAATAGGGCGCTGGAGATGAGTGCAAGACAGAGTGGCCTGGAGGAGGAAATTAGAGAAGTAAGGAAATCTGTAGCACATAACATTTCAACCAAGAAGGCTATGGAAGCCAGACTGGGAACACTAGAAACAAAGTGGATTGAAAAGAGTGAAAAAGTGGAGAATAACTTTAAAATCCACATGGAAGTAACAGTCCAGCAAGGGATCAAGGAATACTTTGATAAATCACAAGATATTAAGAAGACCTTGAGTGCAGCTGTCAAGGAGGCTATAGCTAACACCAGTGACCTTAATGTAGTGGTGCAGACGAAGGTAAGTGAAGCCACAATCAACCCCACAGTTACCACCACAGTTACTGTATACCATCTAAGGGCGCAGCATAGAGTTGTCATACTCGACTGGTCTGTGTAATGTACTGAAGTGTACTGAAGTGTAAGTGTACATGGTCACGAGAAAACACCAATATAGAAAAGGTTCAGACAAGGCAACACTATAACACTATTCCTATAATGTTCACGGCAGTACTAGAAGGAGTCTTTAACAACTTGGAATGGGAGGAGGCAAACATTAAGATAAATGGAGAATACTCAAATCATCTCATATTTTCCAATGATGTTATTCTGATGAGTGAATCTGCAAATGAACTGCAACAGATAATGTTGCTATTACTCAGACAAAGCCATAAATTAAGTATAAAGATGATTATGAAGGAAACTAAAATAATGTTCAACAATTATATTTTAGACTATGAAACTCAAGTAGAGGATTAAGTAAAGAATGTGTTCAGAAATATATTTCCTTAGGACAGAAAATCAGGGAAGTGTTGTTGGCAGAAAAAATATCACGATGAAAATGACTGTCCTACTATCAATGCATCTGGTAATGACGCACAACAGTCGTGGTTTTACTTCTTTATTGGCAAAGAAATCACCCGAGAGAAATAGATCCTGGACCTAACAAAATATAACTAGTTACCATCCATCCTTTCACCTGAGCAGTCATGTATATCAGAGGATTAAGTAAGAACATAACAATAAATACTAGAACAATCCTACCACCTTGACATATGTGGTGTTCATTAGCAAGGGGGGGAGGGGGGGGAGGGGCAGGACGGGGCTGAGGTCTACGGAACACTTTATTATTAACATACTGATTGTCGTCTGCTCCTCACAAGTCAGTCCGATAAATTCACACTCCTACTTAACATGTATGGTAGTGTAAACATATATGGTATAGAGTACAGCCTAAAAAACAATGACAGTACACACCTGTATATGGTGTTGGTCTTGCTTAGGGCTGCGATGACTCAATTCATATACACCTGCATCTTCTTCTTTGATGGGGCCGTGCAGGCTGTGGTGCCACAGCCTGCACGGCCCCAAAAGTGCAGGTTGCAGACGAGTGAGTGGATCAGATCCTGTTGAGTTGACCTGTCCTCTGTGGGAAGGTCCTGGTGTACTTGAGTACTTTGAAGGCCAGGAGAGGGTGTTGAGAACTACCTAAGAGGTCAGTTATTGTTGGTCTGCGGAGGTGGAAAGACGACAGTGAGTGGAGGAGTGCCATGCGGTGGGAGTGGTGGCGAGGACAGTGTAGTAGTAGGGGGTGTTCTGGGGTGTCTACTTGTGTAAATATACACATGCATATCTACTCTGTTTACATATCGCGCGCGCCTTTTACACCCAGTACACTGGGTGACTTTCACAATCTATGTCTATAAGTCCAAGTCCAAGGCGGCGCAGTGTGTAAATGAGTTGATATGCAGGTGTGTACTATCATTCTTTTTAGGCTGTATTCTCTGCCATATATGTTATACTACCATATATGTTAAGCAGGAATTGTGGATTTATCGGACTAACTCAGTGCTGCTATTCTCTATGGTTACGCTTGGAGGCGTTTACAGATTTTGAACCAAATTATGATGATAATAAAAATTATAATAATAAAAAACAAAAATTAATAATAATGATAATAATAATAATAATAATAATAATAATAATAATAATAATAATAATAATAATAATAATAATAATAATAATAATAATAATAATAATAATGATAATAATAATAATAATAATAATAATAATAATAATAATAATAATAATAATAATAATAATAATAATAATAATAATAATAATAATAATAATAATAATAATATAATAATAATAATAATAATAATAATAATAATAATAATAATAATAATAATAATAATAATAATAATACGTAATAATAATAATAATAATAATAATAATAATAATAATAATAATAATAATAATAATAATAATACGTAATAATAATAATAATAATAATAATAATAATAATAATAATAATAATAATAATAATAATAATAATAATGATAATAAAAATAATAATGACAACAATAGTAATAATAGTAATAGTGATGATAATATATCATAATATATATTGGTAACAGTTCGTAAATGAACGATTGTTACGGATTGACAGTGTTCAGTGTTCAGTGTTCAGTGTTCAGTGTTCAGTGTTCTTCATACCCGAAGGTGAACAATGTTTGTTCTGTATTGAAATATTTCAGTCTAATATATATTAACAAAACAAAATTGTTTTTCTTTCACCTCCACAAAACCACAAAGCAAACCACGAGGAATTGAATTTGTTTTGTTCACTCAACAACTATGTATATATATATTTTTTTTTTAATTTGCTTATCTTTTTTTATGGCATGGTTTGATTTATTTTACTTATAAAGGGATAACATTATTTCTGTATTTTACTCTCTCATAAGTTTCCTGCATCGCAATATAAAACTGTTCCTTCTCTTCCTCACTCCGTCCTTGTTGGGGTGAATACACTATGATGCAACTAATTCCCATTCGATTTAAATATAACGACAAAACTCATTATTCTTTAATTCTCGTAGATAGTTTTGTTCACTCTTTCTGCCATAGATGGACTTAATACAAAGTCTACGCCATGCCTTCCTTCATCATTCCCTTTAAATATGTATTTAAAATCTTCATGAATTTTCTTTTCA
>JAPQNM010000044.1:24004595-24012095 GCA_029783475.1 Metacarcinus magister | reverse complement strand
GTATTCATTCACTCATGTATTCATTCGTTCATGTATTCATTCGTTCATGTATGTATTCCCTCATGTATGTATTCCCTCATGTATGTATTCCCTCATGTATGTATTCGCTCATGTATTTATTCGCTCATGTATGTATTCGCTCATGTATGTATTCGCTCATGTATTCATTCGCTCATGTGTTCGCTCATGTATGTATTCGCTCATGTATTCATTCGCTCATGTGTTCGCTCATGTATGTATTCGCTCATGTATTTATTCGCTCATGTATGTATTCGCTCATGTATGTATTCGCTCATGTATTCGCTCATGTATGTATTCGCTCATGTATTCGCTCATGTATGTATTCGCTCATGTATTCGCTCATGTATGTATTCGCTCATGTATGTATTCGCTCATGTATGTATTCGCTCATGTATTCGCTCATGTATGTATTCACTCATGTATTCGTCCGCTCATGTAATCGTTTACACTGGTAAACTCTGGAACTCTCTTCCTTTGTCTGTTTTTCCACCTGCCTATGACTTGAACTCTTTCAAAAGAGGAGTGTCAACACACCTCTAATGTTAACTGGACCTCCATCCATTGCTTCTATTTCTCCTACTGTCCTCTTTACAGGGTCTGGCGACAAGCGGGATTTTCTTACGTATTTTTGTTGTCCCTTAGCCAGTACCTTTTAATGTACTGCACTTTAAACCCTACCGACCCCCCACTCCCCACCCTGACCCCTAATCCGCCTCCACCCTTACCCCCATCTACACCCCCACCAACACGCACACCGACCCACCCACACACCCATGCACATGGCCTGCCCTCCACACATCTAGCTTAACCACGCACATCATGATAGACTGACAATCGACAAATATTTTCCCTTTGAAGTAGGAAAACTAAATAAAGCAATATAAACGTTAAAAAATTTGAAAACTTATTTTATGCCCCACACCATCACCACCACCACCGTTACCACCACAATCACCATCACCATTACCACCACCATCACCACCACCACCGTTACCACCACCATCACCATCACCATCACCACCACCATCACCACCATCATTATTAACATCGCCTAATACTACCATTACCCCTATTGAAAATAAAACGGGGAAATGAACAATCAATAAAGCAACGAAAAGAAAAAACATAATAGTGACCTAACCACTGTCTGGCTTCCCTGGACGAGTCCACTATTCAGCAGGGTAGTAAGTGTTAGCGGCCTACACAGTTAAATAACAATCAATCCTAACACCTGCATAACACCTGTACTTCATTAACATTCACATACACAGCAAAACAAACACCATGGATGATAGACACCACACGCATATACATATATCAAGTGATGAGCTGACTCCCCCAAGGCCGGCAGCTCAGGTCAAACCTAATTTACTCAAGTATTCAGCGTTTCACACCTGCCTTGACCTAACCCGTAATATCTGTAACACTTGTACTCACCATGGGCACGGCCATAGCTCGGGGGAAAGGCTGAATCCATGGATAATTACCGATAATGTTCGCGCGTCACTACAACACAATACAACGCTCCGCACCAACGCAGCCTAGTAGTGTCCACTTATAGGCTCGTCGGCTAAGCATGCGTCAGTCCATTATATATAAAAACGATAGGATGTATATAAACAAAAAAGTGATGTGGTAAGTAATTTTTTATTTTTTGTTTAAGTTTGTTAATGTAATTGTTGATTTAGTTAATGTCGTATCCCGTGAAATTATAGTAAATGTTTTTTAATTTTTTATTTATATCGATTGGACGTATCTGGCATCACGGGGACTGCTACTTACTGTCTCCCTTCAGCTTTTGTTAATAATGTAAAGTCAATGCATATTACTTAACAACTCGATATATGTATATAAATCATTTTTTTACACCATCGTAACCCACCTTCCCCCCCCCCTTCCACCCACCATTACGACTATAACTACAACATGAACGAGGCTGTTGCTAGCAGGGAGACATCGTAATGCACTGCAACACATGTCCGACACTGCCAACCTCCTTCATAATAAACTTTTACCCAAACCCTTAACCTCATACTACATACATACATACATACATACATACATACATACACTTTTACTCAAACCCTTAACCTAATACGACATACAGGCTTCAGAAAATATTTATATAATCTATAAACAAATACACATCATCGTTGCCTAGGCTAGCACGTTATGAAAGTGTGTTAATATAGTAAGTTGTATGCTGTGATAGGTTGAATTTAAGTTAATGTAAAAGTCAAAGAGATATTAATGATGTGGTTTGTTAGGATTATTCCAAGTATATTTTGAAAACTGTATGAAACTTTTGTATTCATTGTATGTTATTATATCTTTACGTGTTTGTATAATTTTGTGATAGAATTGGTATCCTTCTTACGTAGCCTAGCCTAGACGAGAGAGAGAGAGAGAGAGAGAGAGAGAGAGAGAGAGAGAGAGAGAGAGAGAGAGAGAGAGAGAGAGAGAGAGAGAGAGAGAGAGAGAATATTCACAACACAAAAAAAACACTAACTGGAAGAAAAAATAAAAGACGAAACAAAAATTACGCATGAAATAAAAGACGAAGGAAAAGGCGAGGTGGGATCACGTCCATATGAAAACCGATGATGAAAGGCGACGAGAAAATTTGATAAAGGTACTGACAAAGGAACGTGAATAGAGAGAGAAAAATAAAAAAGAGAGAGAGAGAGAGAGAGAGAGAGAGAGAGAGAGAGAGAGAGAGAGAGAGAGAGAGAGAGAGAGAGAGAGAGAGAGAGAGAGAGTAAAAAAGAAAGGAGAGTGTAGCCTAGTCCCCTAAACGCTTTGCTTTACGAATAATCAATACTGTTTTACGTTAATTAGCACCTCATTTGATTACAGGATTTTGGGACAACAACAACAACAACAACAACAACAACAATGATGATAATAACAACAATAATAATAATGATAATGATGATAATAGTAAAAACAATACTGATGAAATTATTAATGTTACTGATATTGATAATAATGATAACAGATATAAAACAATAATGACAATTATGATAAAGGAGAAAGAGAAGAAGATGGAGAATCCTGAAATCTTCAACTCAACCCTCTTCATCTTCCCACAGTCCCTTCCTCTTCCCCCTCCTATGCCCCACGGCTCACCTCTGCTGCGTCTCTGACTATGTTACATTAGTTTTTAATACTTTAACTACTTCTTTTTCCATTCTCAATTTGCTTTCCACTTCTTGTCGTGCAAATATTTCCTTGAAGCTAATTTCATCCAAATATAGGCCATTTATGGCAATCCGAATAAATCTAAGGTGAAAAACCTACACTTTGAGTTTTAAAAATATTAACATCTTATATAACCGAACCAGGTCTCCCCAACAACACAACCCTAACCTACACTAAACTGACCCGGTGGGAATAGACTCCCCACGGGAATAGACCCCCCAACCTAACCTAAACTGAACTCACGTAATAACCTCTCAACTGGGGATCAATCCCCCCAGACCCGCCAACTTAACCCAACCTAAACTGAACTCACATAATCTCTCAACTGGGGAGGCAAACCCCCCAGACACCCCCCAACCTAACCTAACCTAGCCTGATAGTTTCGCCCCCGTTGGACCACCCCACCAAAGTAAACTAACCATACAAAACAAACTATTTAAAATTGTGATAAATACCTTAATTAGAAGCAGATGTTCCAGCCTCGGGGCTGACTTCAAAGTCATCTTCCTCGTCGACTGGTACAAGAGGTTGTTGAGGCAGGCGGCGTAAGGACTGCAGCTTGTAGAGACGAACACCAGCCTCCAAAAATCGGTGGTGACGGTGTTGGTAATTTTCTAGTATGAATAAATATCTAGCAGAATATTGTTCAAAGTACTCGCACTTCATTCCAGGCCACTTCGTCCACTCCTTGAGGAGTTGAGGGCTCTCCAGTCTCCATAAACGTTCTACGTTTTGTGTGTACCGTTATTTTGTGGGTCGACAAAATGTTGACAATGGTTAATAATCCAGTGAGTGTATCCCTTTAATTGAAGTGTACGCTTTCCAACCTTCACTGACGATGGTGTTTCCCGGTGAAATATATTTTTTGATGAGGGGTATCAAGGTAAGCGACTATGTTGTCCTCTTCGCCAGGAACAATGTACATTTTCTTTGAAAGTCTTTCTGTGCCTTCAAATAGCCACACACAACTTAGTTGCCAGCCTCTTTCGTATTTTCTTTTAACAAAAAAAGTTTCGTCTATTTCCACGACAGCACCATCACCACCGATAGACTGCTGGTTGTTAAGCCAATCCAACGTGACTTTGCAACAGAAGCTTCGCCAGTCTACACTTGAGACACTCGATGACAGTTCGGTGAACGTGGATGAAGGTTTATTAATCACTTCCCTGAGAGTCTGCACCACCTTCAATGTCCCTTTGTTGAGGCACACGAGGCTCAAGGCTTAAGGATGTGTGTGTGTGTGTGTGTGTGTGTGGGCATTTTTGTCGGAAGTGATTTGGCAACACTGGTTGTGCGAGAAGGATGAGTTGGTAACAATGACACCTGTATTTTTATCTGTTATCAGAATTAAAGAATAGTGTAAAAAACACAAAAATAAGAGCATTATATTGGTATATACAAATACCTAGTAGAGTTTATGAGGGAGTGAAGAGAGGAAGCAATCATGGCTGGTGGGGCAGTGAAGTCTTATATGTTCCTTGTTCTTATGAAGGACTTGGACTTGGCTTTGAAATCTCCGTTCTCTCACACACCTGCTGAGAGAAGACTGTCTCTCCTCTTGGGTAATTAACTTATTTTAATGAATATGCACCGATCTATATCACTAAACTTGCCTGTATACTCTTCTAGGAGGGTTGCACAAGTGTTGTGAATATTCAATGATCTCCAAAACAAAGTGAACATACAATAAAGGCATGAAATAAATACAACGAAAAATTTGTGACAAGGGGTGATGGGCCCGACAAATCTTCCGACACTGTTGTTTTTGTCGGAATAATGGTCCCGGAGGTGGCGTTTAAGAATACCCCTTTGTGATGTGTGGGGTGTGTCGGTACATAAGTTTGGTTTAAGAATACGGCCCTAACCTTCATGGCACCCTGCACCCTGCACCCTGCAGAGGGGCGGCACATCACCATCATCACCATCATGACTAACAACACTCAGGAGTACTACATCCACAGGGAAGGGATTGAAACACACAAGGATTACTTTCCGTACTATATTCCACACATTTTGAACTTGTTTTCTTTGTATTCCACAGCAGTTACACTTTCCCAAGCCAACAATTAAAGCAGTAAAGGATTCAACTGTATAATTAGTTTATTGCACATTGATACATTTTGAAGGATTCTATTTGAATTATGTAAAAATATATATTTTCTTGCATAAGCAGAACTCACATATCTCCAGTAAACCCATTTATTTTTATAAACAAAGATGAAACCTTAGATTAGATTACTAAGGATTATACACGACGAGAAATTGGAAGTCATTTCAGTCGCTGGTAGTTCTTTTTGTGACTACAATCTTCCATAATGCTGTTTTTTTTTTTTTTTTTTTTTTTTTATGCTTGCTTTTCGTTTCTAGTGTCCGTTTTGTTTTCAGATTTCAGTTTTGAGAACGATTTTGGAGTCTTGTGCGACAAGATTAATGCATAGGTGCGAGTACTTCTAAAAAAATTTACCTCTTTTTGTAAATACATAATATTATGAGAACATTCAGGAGCTGGTGACCCTATATACTCCGGGATGGTGGGCGGCACGCCATGTAATGGCCAGGATAACTAGCGTTTACACACCACCAAACGATTTCATCCAATGACTTGGCAACAAGTTTCTTAGTGTACTACATAAAGCCATCCAGACATTTTCTGATCACCTCGCTTGTATGTGATGACTTTCAGCTCAGCTGACATGGTTGTCTAGCAGCTGAAAACACACTACCCACTCCACTTCTCACCTCATTCATCAACTTCCACCTTGTTTACCACAACCAACCCTTCGGTCATACAAATAAAACGCGAACACACCGAAGCTTCGAGTATCCAGTAACAAATAAATCGACTACCCACCCATTCTTATCAAAGTTATTTAATCAAATAACTAAGTATACAACAGCACATGAAAGCGCAATATTCATTCAAGACATTAAAAAAACATAATCATGTTTTGTGGCTGAAACGTCCATCTTAGTGACCCAAACATCTCAGGTTGTTGGTCCATCAACCATCAAGCATCAACCATCAACCATCAACCATCAACCATCAACCATCAACCATCAACCAACAAGCATTGAGCACATCTCGTGTTATCATATGTGATGATAATTTTGCATTTGATTATTGTTAGTAGCTTTGTTGTTGCTTTGTCAATCAATAAACAGTCCTTGGAATAGTAAATCATTGCATGTCAGTAATTTGTAAGAATTCTATACCTGCATCTGTACAACACCATTGGGAAAAATTTATACCTTGCCAAGCAAATGTTTTTTTTTTTTTTATCTACAGTGGATCAGTTTCCCTGTTACCAAATTGTCCCAGCTGCAAGTTTCAACTGGATGAACTTAATGGGCACTGGTTATGCCGGGATTGGGATGTCATATTGAACGAAACCTCCGCAAACCAGCGTCCAAGACAACGACGCAGCTCAGAAGGAACACACAGGCCCAGCCAGACCCGCACACCGCCGACGGACCTGCAGGAAAAGGAAAACTGGTAACTCAATTAGGATGTTGAAATATGTGAACTTAATACAGGGACAGTGTTTCTATCCTTGTGGGTGCTTACACTTACCTGAAGCCGAGAGATAAGAACCAGGTCGGATGTGTGAGGCGTCATTGACCGTGAGGGTAATGAAGGCGCTGTGGGGCCGCGCGTGGGGCCCTAAACTGATCCTGCACTCCGCCCGCACGCTGCCTCCCGCCACCTGTACCTGCCGTACCAGAACACCTCAGTCTTTCTGTATGCGTGCGTACGTTCGTACATACGTAGTTCAGTAAACATGGATTATGAAGCGCTACACAAGTTGGACATAATTTCCCATGAAAAATACAATGCAAATAATTACTAATAGAGGAGAGGCTTTCATTTGTATCAATGTTCCTTTTTAAGAGATTGTCTTAGGCATATGATGAGTATTCATTCGCCTGACAAAGTGCTACTTATTTGTATCTTTAGTTTTGTTAACCTTTGTCCAACCTCCTGTTGAATAGGAAAGGAATCCAAAATAAGCGAATAGCTCATCTTCAATATCAATCAGATTTTACCACAAAGAAATCCATTCACATTATGAAGAAAAAAAACAATCTAGCACTAAGCTTACCTCGGTGGCGGGCAGGTTAAGAGCCAAGCCAGGAGCGTGCTGAGGGCGACGTGCGGGGAGAGAACTCACCAGTTTAGGCGGGACCTGGGGAATGATACTAAAGTTAGTCACAATTCATTTCCAAAAATATATTACACTATGATTGTTAAGTTTAAGAACAGTAATTAATTTCAATCGT
>JAPQNM010000044.1:23974595-23999595 GCA_029783475.1 Metacarcinus magister | reverse complement strand
GTCACAGATACGTGAAAAATAACTTCAATAAAACTTTTAGATATTCCAATTTACAGTTAACTTCGTTCAAAAAGTTTTCGTGTATGACAAACAGTTTTAACGGCAGTAGCAAAAAACCTTCTACCCTATACCTGAAAACACCTGTAATTCACTAACAGTTATAGAAAGATTGGAGGGGGGAGGGGGGGCCGGGACAGGGGATTAAGGAGGTGGAAGGGGAAGGTGGAAGGGGAAGGGGTTAAGGGGGGGAAGGGGTATATAGAAATATATAGAATATATAGAAAAAAAATAAGAAATACAGGAAATACTTTCATTATTCCCGTTACCATCACCTCATATTCATGATCATTATTATTATTATAGTATTTATTCATCATTACTGAACACGAATCGGGACTCAGTTTCATCATTACTATAATATCAAACATTAAAATTAATACTATATACTTTATATAGTATTATAGTATATATAGTATTAATATAGTATTATAGTAGTATAGTATATAGTATTAGCGAGTGTGTATGGTATTTGGTCTGGTTTAGTAATAGTTGTGGCAAGCCGGCTAACCTAACCTCACGTCTTCACTGATGTTTACTCCTGCTGTGCGCCGCGGAAACTCAACACCTCTGAATCTCATGAAAATTGTTACAATGATGTTTTAGGTCATGCTGAACACGAAACTGGACTTATTTTCATCATTACTATAATATCAAACATTAAATAAATATATAGAAAAAAGTAAGAGATACAGGAAATACTTTCATTATTCCCGTTACCATCACCTCATATTCATTATTATTATTATTATTATAGTATTTATTCATCATTATGGTGATGGTGGTGGTGGTGGTGGTGGTGGGGGGAGAGAGAGAGAGAGAGAGAGAGAGAGAGAGAGAGAGAGAGAGAGAGAGAGAGAGAGAGAGAGAGAGAGAGAGATATCAAAATTTTAATACCATAAGTATATATATAGTTATATGTTTTTATTAGGTATTGACACACACACACACACACACACACACACACACACACACACACACACATTTGGCAATGCCCCTGATATAATCTCACGTAGTCACTGATGCTTAGTCTTATACGGGAATGGAAGGGAACACAAACAGCAACAGACCCTAGGGTCCCTGCATATGTTTTGTTCTTATTGTGTTGCTGAGTGTTGTTTTGATTTCCGACACCAGCACTGCTACATCATGTGTGTGTGTCATTCACCATGGTCTGAAGGATCACGCGCTAGACTCGTGATCGCTGTGCCCTGTGATTCTGATACCACACCGTTACCATCACCTCATATTCATTATTATTATTATTATTATTATTATTATTATTATTATATTATTTATTCATCATTATGGTGATAGTGAGGGTGTAGGAAGGATATGTAATACAGTACGTACGGTGCACACACATACACTTACACATACATAGGACGTGGGTCCTATCGCCATATAAAGGCGGCCCACAACCTCATTAGATCTAGTCCTTCCCAGTAATCCCTGACTGGTGACCTCACAAATTCTTTCCTTAGCGGTTGGTTTACACTGCTAGTTTTTTTTTATATTTTTTTTTTAGGAAAATAGGCAATAATATTTATAATATTTTTCATGATTATTTCAGTAAATTTAATTATATATGATATAAAATAAATTACTTAAATTATATTTCTTCTTCCTTCATTCTCATTAGCCTGCCTCTCTCTCTCTCTCTCTCTCTCTCTCTCTCTCTCTCTCTCTCTCTCTCTCTCTCTCTCTCTCTCTCTCTCTCTCTCTCCCTTGAGACCAGAGGTCAGGCCTTATAATCCTCCATCCTTTTGGTGACCGGGCGCTGTACCATGGTCCGTTTAGCTACCTCTGTCGCTCAGTTTATTTACAACTTTTTTTTTCCATCACTCATTATCGCCTTCCAGATCGCATTATACATGGCACTTATTGTTAGCAAATTTATTCACGATGACATTTTAATCTCCTTTTTGAAGTATAAGACTTCATACAAGGAAATATTAAGGAAACAATGAAGTGATATCAGGTGTCTAATTTTTCACGACACTCAGCCTGTCACTGTCAACCAATCATCTAGCACGGTGTGGTGACGGCCAGCCTCTTACCCAAATAGGAGGGGCATCCTCCGCCTTCGATTTTTGTATAGAGTATACCACTAGTGATGGTACTACATCCTGGATGGGGAATATTATTTATATTGAATGAAATTACTGTCATTACACTTCTAATCTGAGATATAGGGACACAAGGATATAAGTTTCATAGATGCTCGCATTGTTTACTCTAAATTGTATGTTCATATCAAATGGGAACCAGTGAAGTAGACACAGACCAGAAGGATTTATACTGCAACTGTTGTCCAGGTAGAGATTTGATTCTCGTTTATGTCGGATCACGGGAGAGAGAGAGAGAGAGAGAGAGAGAGAGAGAGAGAGAGAGAGAGAGAGAGAGAGAGAGAGAGAGAGAGAGAGAGAGAGAGAGGGTGGTTGTTGGGAATTAAACAGAAAACAGCTCGCTTTATTTCCTTTTTGTTCTCTCTCTCTCTCTCTCTCTCTCTCTCTCTATATATATATATATATATATATATATATATATATATATATATATATATATATATATATATATATATATATATAATGCAGTCCTAATGAGCAGAAACACACCACAATTGACGCCAACGTGGGGGCCGCTGTCAGGTTTCAGAAAGGAATCATTCTTGTGTGTGTGTGTGTGTGTGTGTGTGTGTGTGTGTGTGTGTGTGTGTGTGTGTGTGTGTGTGTTTATGTCGCGTCACAATAGCTTTCTTTGATGGTGAAGTGCATAAATTTTTGGGCACATCGCGGATAGTGAAGTCACAGTCAGCCCTGGCAACGCTGCTACAGTGTGTGTGTGTGTGTGTGTGTGTGTGTGTGTGTGTGTGTGTGTGTGTGTGTGTGTTTTACGTTGTTCCTGTTGCTCAGACTTTTACTTCATTTATTTTAATATCACATGTTCCGTTAGTAGTGTTGTTACATTGAACTGCTACGCACTTCCCTAACGCCCGTCAACACTGCATACTTGTTGTGTTTATATTCTCCTTGCCTAACACCGTCGATGCAGTGCGGTGCGAGAATACAAACACTGCCAATAATCATCCACTGTAAAGATAAGTCATCAAGGTGGCGGAGGAACGTAAGTACTTGGCTTCGTTATAAAGACAATTGCAGCTAACCGTGGAAGGAAGTAATAGCGATCCTTGACAACGTTATATAATGCAGATCCTGATGCGATGTTGTTCCGTTGATCGTGTACTGTATGTGAGGAACAGGATATAATAAGCAAGGGAGATGAATTGACTGCGGAGGAAGGAGAGGATGAGGAAGATTAATTTGATTTACTACATTAATTTGGTTGGATTAATTGTCATTGGGAAACTTTAAATGCTTAAAATACACTATAATGATACAACTTGTCCTGCATAGCTTCCTGGCCTGTCTCGGCGATCTCGTTAACTGTAGCAGAAATGTATGGCCTATACTCTATAGTTACCTAGTTCGGGGAATCATCATCATCATCATCATCAGCAGCCTCTATGAGTCCACTGCAGGAATTATTTGATAAATCCGAAACACACTTAATAATCCCAATCAACTTTCATTAACTGGTGAGACAGGGTCATAATTATTATCATATATTAATGTACTAAACTATCATATATCAACAACATTAATATTCCAGCCATCTCATATAAAAATGAAGGAGTGTCGCTCCGCAGACTTACATACTTAAACTATTATTGTATTTGCAATGAATCAAATTTATACAAGAATTTCCAAAATAAGCTGAGACGTCAAATATACACAGTTCTTCGCATTTCAGTAGCAATAAATAAGATATAACAGTGTTATATTCTCTTCAAAATACTAACATTCGGAAAGTAAAGAAATCCAAAACGTGGTTCAGTGCACATAAAATAGTGTTCTGGTATAGATCGGTGCCTACGTGCTTGAGGGCGAGCAAGTATAACGCATCTCACACTGATGCTGCGACTGTGTTCATCACGTAAGAATAGACGCTCATTTAAAAGGCTCACCAATTAAGTGGTTGGACTCTGAAAATTGTTGACTATATCTCTAAGTCTCTAAAAGTGAAAGTGAAAGAGTGAAAGTTTGTAAGAAGAGAGAAGGTGAGTGTTGAAGCGAGGGAAGCAGCTCTATGCAAGGAAACAAATGTTCAGCTACACACAGAAAACGATCACATTTCACACCGAATGAACCGTTGTCCTTTGGTAAGTAAACACAAGGGAAAGGGTTTGTGAGTGCAACGTTGAAAATATGAAAATGTGGAATTCGGTAATAGAAGAGAGGTTGTAGGGTAGGTAAGCGTGGGTTCATACTCACTACTGGAGGACAACACTGGGGCCAGCAGGCTTATACTGGATGTTTGGAGTGTGAATACAGCTACAATCTTACTGTGAACCATTCCCTTTATTCAACTCTTGTATAATTGCTTCGTCAGTCTATGGTATTAACAATGAAGAAAGAGGCAATTACGGTATAGAAATATCACCGAGCTGCAGTTTGAGCGACCAAGAGAATTCGTTTTTATCGTCACTTAGTATGAAGTAAATGCAATGAAATGTTCAGAATGGATATTCAAAGTGTTCATCATGATTCTTATCTAAGCTTATCAATTCCAAACAAGGATGAAAGGCACCGACCTCTTCCTTAGATGCATCATTAAACATAAATCAAATCAAGTGTTAGATGTAGGTAATATATATGTATACACACACACACACACACACACGCACACACACACACACACACGCACACACACACACACACACACATATATATATATATATATATATATATATATATATATATATATATATATATGTATTTTTACCTAAACACATGACACATTCGCAATCGTTGAGGTGTGGGCGTGACGGCAGAATGATGAAGACAGAACTGTTTGTCAACAAACGGAAGGAATATGGTTCTGTGTTTTTGTTCATTAGTACTCACCGCCTTTGAACACTGCCGAGGCTACACAGTACACGCACAAGAACAAAGCAGGCGAACGTGATCTCATTTTGGTGTGTTGTTTCCAGTTAGTCAAACTCCATACGAGCCTCAGGAAGTCAGGAAGTCTCACTTGTTACTGATAATACATCAGTAACGCTCCGCTGACGTCCCACCCCACGCCGTGCTGAATACACACTGTCAACCACTTATAGATTCACACTTGTTATGCAATCAACACAACGAATAGTTCACGAATAGTTAACGACTCTCCAGTTCTCAATCGACACGTGAGTAGGAGAGCGGGAGGCGAAGCCAGAACACCTTCCACCTCTGCCGCCAGCACTACACTGAACCCAACCTACGCGTGGCAGGCAGGCTGCCGGGCAGGCAGGCAGGCACCCTGATGGCTCTGTGCCCCTCCTGCTGCTGCTGCCTAGACTCAACGCACACTTATAAACACTCATTACCAACTGAGTCACAGAGTTCAGTTTATACATATGTGTTTCATTGCAAACAATATTTGCATCTCTCTCTCTCTCTCTCTCTCTCTCTCTCTCTCTCTCTCTCTCTCTCTCTCTCTCTCTCTCTCTCTCTCTCTCTCTCTCTCTCTCAAGCTATGTTTGTACTTCCTATCAAATGTTTTAATCACATATTAAAACGTTTATTTGTTTATTTCTTATTTAGCTTTTGACCCAAATAGCTATGTTCTTCTATTTCCAGAATTTATCTACGTATGCAAGATGTGATAAGCATTTCTTTTAGTTTTGGTTCCACTACATCATTTCCACTCCTGCTTCTCCTCCGTGCTGAAGTCATTGCGCATTTATTGTACATTTTATGTACCTTTCGAGATTAAGATGTTGTCACTAGTGAAGCATAGTTGATTTAGGTATTTTCCACTTATTTACAATTTCTTGGTTTCCTATTTGAGATTTATGTGTGGCATATATACATATATATATATATATATATATATATATATATATATATATATATATATATATATATATATATATATATGTGTGTGTGTGTGTGTGTGTATGTGTGTGTGTGTGTGTGTGTGTGTGTGTGTGTGTGTGTGTGTGTGTGTGTGTGTGTGTGTGTGTGTGTGTGTGTGTGTGTAGTGTAGTGTAGTGTGTGTGTGTGTGTGTGTAATAATAATAATAATAATTATTATTATTATTGACGGTTTATTAGGAAATGCATCCATAAGCTGAAAATAAAATTTTAAAAATTGCTTAATTCTAAATGTGAGGAGTGGAAGACTTTGTTCCTTCTTTACATGAGAGTATTCAGACAAACTGTTAGCATAGTGATAGGTGGTATGTGGTGGGTCGAGTACAGTCAGGTGGTGGTATGTCGTGTGTCAGGTCAGGTCTGCTTCGCGACCCTATCCACCCGGTGCCGTGAGGTGACGGTGGTGTAGCACCTTGGAGGCCAGGGATGGCCTCGAGCCAGGGTTAATGGCATCGCCTTCAGGTGTTGGAGAAGGTGCCACCTGTAGGAGGCCGACGTCTACGAGGCAGCTGACCCAGGGTGATGGCTGGAAGTGCAGGTGTAGGTGGTGGGTAGAGGTGCAGCCGTGGGTGGTGAATGGAGGTGGTGCAGCTGTTGGCGGGAAGGTGATGGTTCGGAGGGGATTAACAGGCATGGATTAGCACCGATAGCTCTCCTCACAGTCCGAGCCAGTGAGGTCGAGACTCGCCCACCCATTCGGTTTTAATTGTTATAGTTCCTAAATTTTCTTCCTTTTGCTTTAAGTTACTGCACTGTGTTGTGTGTTCATTACAAGTTCACTGTTCTTAATTGTGTAGAACTTTCACTTCTCACTGAGGGGCAGGAGGAGGATTAGGTAGGGATGGGGAGAGGGTCAACACATAGACCCCAGGCTGCCCCGAGGAGCGCCAGACGACACGACCTGACACTAGCGAGGTGTGTGTGTGTGTGTGTGTATGATCTTAATCTTGATTCCTACAAGTCAGGCCTTTAATTGTAGCGGCAGTTTCTGAGAGAAAAAAACAACATTCTAATTACACGCCCTAGTTCCTAGATCTCGCATACCACATTTTCTCCAAAAACTCTTTCACCGCGTCAATCATCCTTGTACCCGTCTAATTACACAGTCCCACCAACAACACCATCCATTCCCTTCCAGTTATTTCAATCACTTCATTCATTTCACGTCCGTTTTCAGTCAGAATCACACGCATCATTTCCATTCTGTCACGGTCATACTTCTCACATTCTAGTACCACATGCTCTACCGTCTCATCCTCTCCCATGTCACACATCTGGCACACTTTGCTGCGGGACTCTGACCATCTGTAGTTCCTTGTATTCACATCCATACACTGTACCCTAGCTCGGAAGAGAAGATCACCACCCAGGCTTCCATCATACCACCTTACATACATTGGGAGATCTTTCTCTCTGTACCATTCCAAAGTCTTCTTTCGTTCCATCTCAGTCTTCCACTTATTCAGTCCCACCCCTTTCACTGTTCTGTCTAACTCACTTTCTCACATCCCACTCTAACCCTTCTCTACTTCTGTTCATCACCTTTCATTCACACACTCTTTCTCCTTCAAAAAATATATGGACCCACATAACCAGCATACCACTCCTGTCTACCATATTCATACATTTCTTTTCCCACTTGCTGCTCCTTACATTCCACAAATAAATCTTTCGTGCAATTCTTGTATCCTCCATTCGTTCCAGCCTTATTTTGTATCTCTAGGTCACCTTCATGTGTCTCTCCCTAAACGTACTCCATCCCATGTCACCTCTCAAAGCTACAACAACTGCATACCTTGGTGCATTCAGTGTCATTCTTGCTACTTTATTCTGTCCAACATCTAACTTGTCTATCTCCTTTTCACTTCATGCTGTCACATCCATACCATACATAACACTTGGCACAACCACACTCTTCCACACTTGTTTCAGCACATCATACTTGCAAGCCCTCATACGTGCAGCACTTCCTATAATTTTATAGTCGTCCCACCCACTGGTTTAACTGGCTTATCTTTTAATTTTTCATTCTTTCACATCCATGCAGACTCATGCAAATTCCTAGATACTTGTATTCACGCGTCTAATCTAATTTATTTTCTCCTAACCTCCACACAGTATCTCTTTCATCCTCCGACCTATCTACTATCATTACTTTACTTTTTTTTCTCACTCCTGAATTTAACTCCGAAACCCCTCCCATATCCACTTACAACATCTAGTAAACTTTGAAGCTCTTCGGCCGTCTCACTCATAACTACCACAGCATCAGCATACAACAGCACTCATCATCAGCTATATATGAACATGTACATGAATTAAGAATGATATAAACAGAAATGTTAAAAGAGTTTGTACATTTGTTTTAGTCACTGGTGATCCACTATGTTTTATTTGGAGAGTGTACAGCCGAGACTAAGGGGTGACTTAAACAATGTTACAAGCATATCTTGTCACCATCAACTTTCACTCCTGCATTCATTCTTATCATCCTAGCTGTCATTTCCTCTGTGTATAAGCGAAACAAGGTTAGGGACAGTATGCATTCTTTCCTAACTCTTCTTTCACTCCTCACCCATTCTATTTCTAGACTTCCTAATCTATATTTAGCATGCTCCTGCACTGTTTAAATGGACCAAGTCCCGGCCAAACATTGTACTTCCTGTCTAAGTCCAGGAAACTCACACCTATATCCTTCCCCTTCATCAGGTCTACCTTCATCCTCGCCACCTCCTCATGTACCTTCTTATTTACCTCTTTTCTCATCCTCTCATACCACAACGACTCTCTCGGCCTCCTCATGATCCCCACAACCGCCACTTATTGGTTATTGGTTATTGGTCGAATCTAGAGGGTCTTCCTCACAGCTGTGGTGGTTCACCGCTGCTGCCAGTCCGGGAGTCTTCCTTCAGAAGAGCCACCTGGTCCGGTATAGAGTTTGAGGCTGCCCTGCAGTAAGCCGTATAGCCTGGTACAGGAGGCTCATCTGGCAGCACTTTCAGGAAATTGTCCAGTTCTCTTTTGAAACTGGTGACGGAGCAGCCTGTGGTGTCTCTGACGTGTTTAGGGAGCACGTTGAAGAGTCTAGGACCACTGTGTGAAAGGCTGGAGGCGAGGAGATTCTTGATTCTCCCTGTAGTTGCTGAGGAGAAAGCCCGTTTCTCGCACAAGCGACCGATGCGCTCGCTTGTCTTTACCTTCAGTAACTTGGGGGTGGGGTCAGGTACCTGCTTCTCCATTACCTTCCACACATATATGACCCTATATCTCTATCTTCTTCTCTGTTGGGAGTAAAGCCCCAGCTTTTGCAGACGCTGCCAGTAGGTGAGCCCCTGCATGTCTTTTATAGCCCTGGTGAAGGCTCTCTGTACTGACTCCAGTTGTTGTATGTCACCCTTTTTGTGGGGTGACCAGAGCTGGCTGCAGTAGTCAAGTACTGGCTGTATGAGGACCTTCCACAGTACCAGCATGATCTCTGGCTCCCTTGAACTGAAGGTTCGGAGGACCCAGCCGACCATCCGTCTGGCTTTGCTGACTGTTTCACTGATGTGCTGCTGGAAGGTGGCGTCGTCATTCATGTGGACACCAAGACACTTGACGACACGAGTTGGTGTGATTGCTTGCTGTCCCCCTGTATATAGGCTGGTGGAGTCTTTTACCTCGATCCTTCCTGCCCTCTTTTATCTCTTTAACTCCTTCGATCAGGAGTTTTGCCGTCGTCTCTGGTCCCAACTCACCTAAGCTATTCCCTTCTCCTTGGATGACCAGCATGCCTGACTCCCTCTCTACTACACTCTGCTTTGCCTCAGCTAGTATTACCTGAATGCCCTTCCCCCTGACCCCCTGAGGCAAGCAACCTTACAGGTTTCCTCAGTTACTACTACTCCTGCTGCCTCCTTTATCATGCTGTCTCCTATCACTGCTACTTGCACTTTCCCTCTTCTCCTCACTTTGCTTAGCACAGTCACACTTTCTACATCTTCTACATCAACCACTGGCCTCTCCTTAGCCCTCACTCCATGCCCTTCCTTAATCTGCCCTGCATCCCCAACATCACCCTCAACACAAACCTGCTGCTCCACTACCTTTCTCTCCTCCTTTGGCTTAATCATACAAACCTTCCTCTTCACTTTCCTCACTTCATCACACAGAGTCTTCATTGCCTTCTGCGTCTCTCCCATTTCTAACTCTAGAGCTGTACTCCTACACACTTCACACTCCAGACTGACTGGCGTGGCCACAACCTGCCTACCGTACAAACAGTCAGGGCACTCTGAGTGGCTAGCGGTTGGGCATACCAGCTTAGAGTTCCGAATTCGAGTCCCGGTATCCGCTGGCCACTTTTCTTTGGTACTACCGCCGAGTGGCCACAAATCACCCACATGCTGCCATAACACTATCCTCAATAGGATTTACAAAGTTATATGCATTGAGAAGCTATACAAAAAAATCTAAAAAACCTGCGCTACTAACGGGCCGAGGACGACCATCTAAAGAGTTTCCATCAAGCCTACTGGCGCCACAGGTGCAAGACATAGATAAAATAAAAGAAAAAAAATGAAAAAAAATACATATATATATATATATATATATATATATATATATATATATATATATATATATATATATATATGAACTTTAGGGGGTCTTTTAATTGAAAATATGGACTAAGAAGGAAGCATTTGAACAAGATAAGGAAATACCATCAACGGTGAATGATTTTGTTGAAATGATACATTTCGACTTTATATAGTGGTTACAGGAATAATAACATTTTTATTTTCGTTAAATAATGTAATCAATACTTGAATGGAAACAGAACTATGCATATTTATTTTTTCAATTGTAATTACAACATTCAATAGACAGTAAAAAGGGTTAATAAGAGAAACTGATGCAGCAAAGAACTTAGAAATGAAAATGTGTACGATAACTATTATGTTTTTACGATGTGTAGAAATATGTAACATGCAAAGATTTCGTACACCACAAGTGTAGTAAGGCGGCGATGCACTTTGAAAAAAATGTGTTTATAATAAATTAACAATTTGTAGTTGTCTATCTAAATTATATCTACTAATACTATATACTTTGTTTGTTGTGTGTACGAGAGTTATAGTTTAGTTGTATGACGGTGTTTGGCGTGTAGCGTAGCGGTGAGTGGTTCAGTGTCAGTGTTGTGACTGTGGTGGTGAGACTCAGGGCTGCAGCAGACCGCAAACATGGTACTCGAGAGTACAATGATATGGTAAGAACACCTTTTTAGTATGACAATCGCAACTTAGATGAATCCTATGACTCGTACGGATAGGTTGTACGTTATTCTAGCCTTTGAGTGTGGTTGGGGAGTGGTTAGTAGTGTGTGTGCGCGGTGATGTGTGGTGGAAGACAAGGGACAGTCCGTGACGAGGCAGAATTGAACCTCAGGGCTCAGGGTGATGATCGACGTTTGACTCATTTTTACGCTTATTCATGTTAGTAAAGAATGTTTGTATGGCATTGTTTGATTATAGTTTGAATATTGTATAAGTAAATGTGAGTTTGAGAACATTATATTGCTCCACTCTGGTTAACTGGTAGCAACATGTGAAGAGTGGTAATGGTAGGCTGAATACTATCAAAAATACACATCCATAGCCGCTTCTCAACTATTATTAAGTCATCTCATTGTATTTACACTTACTACCTAGCACCCAAGTTTGTTATGTTACATATTACACGTAACTACTGTCTCTATACCAGTATATAATTTTTACATTGAATTGGTCTATCGTTAACGCATTGCTACATGGCCTAATGTGCTTACTTAGTGTAATAACCTTATGTGTATGCCTAGTGAACACTTTATTCCACTTGAAAACTTTAATTAGGTCACGCTACACCATAACCTTTCTGGAAATTCTGACCTAATATATACAGTTAATTTTCTGATAAACTTTGATGTGTTTTGAATGATTTTTTTGATCTGTTTTTGTTATTAATCATTTTTTTCTTCCTGGGCCTTCATTCCCCCACTCCAAAACTATTGATTACGATGAGAAGTAACATACCTGCTATTATGGGTTTTATTCTAGTGTTACATTGGTCTCACTGCTAAGGACACCTGTGTTATAATGGGGTGTGGACACAATCTCACCACATGTAAACTCACTGGACTAAAACTCGCCTCTTTAATGGAAATGCAGACAAAAGATCACCTAGATGTAAACTCACTGGACTAAAAATCACAGTTTGAATGGAAGCGGGAACAAAAACTCACCTTATTAACATTAACTGAACCTTAGAAGACTTATGAGACCTTATATTTTTAAACCTGTTATGAAAAGCTGTATCTTTCACCTCACACAAAGTACTTGGTGTAAGATACAGGAATTACAGAACAATAACATAGAAGAACTTGAACACCTTCCACACTTTAATAAAACTTATGTTACAGGTACAGGTAAGACTTCCCTTCTTCCATCCATAGATACACTGTTTGTACTAAATAATCCTCCCTCTCCCCTTGGTGCCCCCAGTGTGGACAACAGTGAATATATGCGGAATGGTGACTATGTCCCCACTCGTCTCCAGGCCCAGCAGGATGCAGTTAATACTATCTGTAGGTTCAAGCTGCGATCCAATCCTGAGAACAATGTGGGACTCCTGACTCTGGCAAAGTGAGTGGATGCAGTGATGATGGAGTGCACTTCAGTTTGATTAAGATGTAGAATTTATTAATATCTTTTTCTGTGTTATTTTGTCTATAGTAATATCACCATTTGCATCTATTTTGACAGTAGTGGTATGAAGGGGTGACCAAAATTGACATCTCCATTAAGGAATTTCATTATTTAAACATTCCATGTATCTTTAGAGTATACAGATAGATGAGTTGGTGGGTTTTAGGAGAGTTTAAACAATCAGTATGAATGATTAATATCGGTACTGGCATAAAACCTAATATTTTAACCATCATCAAAGGTGTCTGTTAGTCTGTCTTGAAGGAACCAGGAAGTTTAAGAAATTTATTAACTGATCTCTATTGCCGGTCTAGCAGCACAGAGGTCCTGGCTACACTGACGACTGATGTGGGCAAGATCCTGACCCCACTCCACAAGGTGCTGCCCAATGGAAATATCAATCTCATCACTGGAATACGCATTGCCCACGTGAGTTGGTGTTCCCTCTCAATACTTGGCTGTGTGTTCTCCAGTGTTGTGTTATGCAGTGACACTCTGTACCAGTATGAAGAAGGGTGAACATTTATTTGTGTTTATAGTTCTTATAACCTGGTGTTTAGTAACCTTGAGGACTGAGGTTGAGATGTATGTCTGTTATAAACACAATACTAACAATCTGGTGAAAGAAATAAGGTTATGATTTAAGCTTACTCACAAGTTATTATTATTAAGGTTACATGAAGGTGTGTATTGTTTTGTATGCACACACACACACACACACACACACACACACACACACACACACACACACACACACACACACACACACACACACAGGAGAAATACAAAACACCTAGAAATGAATACGTAAAAATCTGAAGAGAAGAAGAAAGTAACTGAGAGAGATATAATAGAAAAATGTAAAAACTAACCAAAATTTTTCTATAGATATATAAACGGAAAAATGAAAAGCATGGAGGGAGTAGATAAGGTGAAGGTAGAAGGCACAGTGTACAAAGATGCATTACAACAGGCTGAGGTGATGAATGTACAAGAGAAAGTGAATTTAGAATGAATAATATTATAGCAACGGAATATTTAATGGAAAACATAAAATTAGACGTATTAGAAGTAAAACAGCTGATGGAAAGCCAAGATGTAAGAAAAGTGCTGGGTCCAGATGGAGTGTTTAATTGGATAATGACAGAATGCAGTAACCAGCTAGCAGGAAAGTTAAATAATATAATTGAGAGTTCACTAAAGGAGAACAGAGTACCACTAGATTGGAAAAGAGCAAATGTTGTGCCAATTCACAAAGGAGGAGATAAAGAAGAACCATTACATTACAGAACAGTATCATTAACAAGCGTTGTGGCAAAAATTTGTGAAAAAATAGTGAAGGACAGATGGTTGAAGTTTTTGGAAGAGACAAACACACTCTCAGGTGGTCAGTTTGGTTTAGAAGAGGAAGGTCTTGTATTGTGAACTTACTAACCTTTTACTCGAGTGATTGATGTGACAGGAAAGAGAAGGTTGCTATACGAATGGCTTTTCATTTCCTAGATAAAGATATGATGAGAAAAATTATAACTACAATGATCAGATCAAAACTGGAATATGCAGAAGTAACATGGTCACCACACAAAAGAAAGCATGTGTTGAAATTAGAACGAATACAGAGAATTGCAACTAAGATGGTGCCAGATTTGGAAGACCTAACATATGAGGAAAGATTAAAAGAAATCCATTTAACAAAACTAAAAGAAAGAAGAGAAAGAGGTGACTTAATTACAATATATAAATTGATGAACAACCTGGAGGAAACAGATAGAAAGGACCTAATATTGAGAAGAAAAGCAGAGGCTAGATATTTGAGGGAACACAAGAAAACATTGCAGAAAAGGAATTTTCTTGAAAGATACAAAAAAGTACAGTTTTCCCCAAAGAAGTATAGATACTTGGAATGGACTGAAGGAAGAGGTGATAATGGCAAAGAATGTACATAAACTGAAGAAAAAATTGGACTAATATAGATACAGAGACAGGACTACACGAGTGTAGCTCAGGCCCTGTATACTACAACTTGGTAAATACACACACATACACATACACACACACACACAAGGTGTGTGGATGAATGAATGATACAATGGGTAACTGATAATGCATGCTAGATATAGAGAAGATGGGACCAATTATTTACCATAGGAATAAATCAAGAAAAAAATTAAACCACATTATAGATTTTTCCATTGCACAAGTTGGTATTGAATATTTCAAAATTTCATTGGAAACTTTTGTGTCATTGATTTTATTTATTCTGTTGTATTCTCTTTGATGAACATCCATTGTATCGTGATGGTGTGTTGTGTTGGTGCAGCTGGCCCTGAAACACCGTCAGAGCAAGAACCACAAGATGCGCATTGTGGCCTTCGTGGGCAGCCCAGTGGAGGTGGAGGAGAAGGAGATTGTCAAGGTGGCCAAGAGACTCAAGAAGGAGAAGGTCAACATTGACATCATCAACTTTGGTGAAACGGTGAGAATGGTGAGAGAGACAAACACAGAAACACAGAGACAGAGAGAGAGAGAGAGAGAGAGAGAGAGAGAGAGAGAGAGAGAGAGAGAGAGAGAGAGAGAGAGAGAGAGAGAGAGAGAGAGAGAGAGAGAGAGAGAGAAGAAGAAAGAGAGAGAAGAGAAGAGAGAGAGAGAGAGAGAGAGAGAGAGAGAAGAAAGAAAGAGAGAGAGAGAGATTATACATTAAGTCTCAGAAATGTTCAGACTTCTAAAACTTTTCTCATTTCCTTTCTTAGGACATGAACCAGACGTTGCTTGAGTCGCTGGTGAGCACCATTAATGGGCGTGAGGGTGGCAGCTCCCACCTGGTGACTGTACCTCCTTCCCCTCACCTAGCTGATGCCCTGCTCTCCTCACCCATTGTTCAGGTGAGCACCACCCACCACCCACCACGCCCAGGAACACTTCATTTACTGTTTATCACTTTTTATGTTTTCAGTCTTTATCTTTAACATTAGGTGAGTATGTTGAGTTGAAACGAGGCTTACAAACTTCATAACTAGATGAAATATGTGCAAGATATGCCTCCATCCCACAGAGGTGTTTTATACTCTGCACACAGACTATCAATATGAATGATATGTTCAAGTGTATCTCATTAAGGATAGGACAATAAGTACCCACCATTTACTGTGAAGTGATACTAATTTTATGACCATTATTATTATTAGTTATGTGCCATTAGATAAGGAAGTTTGCAGAACATTTAGTTTAAGGTGCAAGGTTAGTCACATGATAGGAAATAGAACATTTTTGGATGAATCAGAAACAATATAAAACATCTTATGTCATGGAATAATTGCGGAATCATTCAAATTTTTCAAAGCTTGTCTTGATCCCATGTAGGAGAGGCAGTTTTGTGTAAAGGGAAGTTCATGCTGTTGTTCCTGAGACTGGCTGGCCGGACAACCTAACCTAACCTGAGATAGGCTACGGCTTGGACCGGCTATTTTTGAAAGGGAACTTCATGTATATTTATTTTGTAGTTGAGTGCAGCGTGGAGTGTGGAGTGGTAATTGGTTTCCCATTTGTCGCCACAGGGTGAAGATGGCGCCCCAGCTGCCACCTTTGCTTCAGGCGGTGGGTTTGAGTTTGGAGTTGACCCCAATGAGGATCCAGAGCTTGCCTTGGTGAGTAGTGTTGAGGCTTTGTTTTGTACATTGGAAACATTAGTGGCTGTACCTGCTCGTGGCCTTACATTTCATGAGTGTACATCCCAGGCCTTACTATGTGTACCATTTTCACCCTGTATGTCAGTCTCCTCTTGATGTAAACTGTGTTGCCATGGTGAAGGTGTTGTGTATCTAAACTAAACAGGTGGAAACAAACTAGGTAGGTTCAGGCTGGGAATCAGACTTAACGTGTCCCCCTGCCAAGACGCCATCATTTATTGCAATACGTATTCTGTTTCCAACACATTTACAATTGGTTAATGTTAATTTATTCCATGATCATCACCACCAGGGCCGGGCCAAGGCATAAGAGAACTAAGCACCTGCCACCACCAGGGGACACAAAAATCTCTTGGAATATATGAAATTAATTAAAATTAGGAAAAAATGATGTGAAAATGCCATTCAAATAGTTGTAAGGTGTCCTGACACCCACCACCACCATCATCATCATGAATAATCACCACCTTTCCTTGTCTTTACTACTATTGCTACTCTACCTCATCACCATCATCATGACTACTCACCTTACCATTACCCTTACCATTACTGCCTTCTCATTACTCTCTTCACCACCACCACCACTAACACCAGTACTACCTCTTCTCATCACTGCCACCATTCATACCTCTGTAGCACCATCACTATTATATCCTTTCTGCACTAGTGTTACTGTTATCATGTAGGCCTACTAGGTTTGGTTGTAGTCACCTTCACCCTTGTGTCATTGGTGCAGGCCTTGCGTGTGTCCATGGAGGAACAGCGGCAGCGGCAGCAGGAGGAGGAGCGGCGTGTGGCCCAGGAGTCAGCTAAGGCTGCCCCCATGGATACCACCCCCCAGCCCCCCGACACCACCCCTACCCCACAACCTGCTGCTGCTGCTCAGGAAGGTGAGGACACGGACTACAACAACACACATTCACACCCAATAGTAGCTGAGGGCCTAGGTGTTATCCACAACAGGGTATACCAACCTTATATCACCCTTAAAGAGTGTAGCCAAAACAATGCATTTAGGGTTCAGGGACACTGTACTCTCACCTCACTCTCTGGAACAAGGTATTTAGGGTTCAGGGACACTGTACTCTCACCTCACTCTCAGGACCTTATCTTTTTGTTGGAACAATGTATAGTGGTACATTCCAGTGAAAACCACAGGTCCTGCTACTGAACATTTAGTGTGTATCACATAAGAACATGTGAGGACAAATTGATCTGTTGGAGTGATAAAGTGTTGATGAGAAATGTCAAAGTATCATTGGTAACAATTGTTTGGTTCATTTGATGTATGTGTTATAGGTGTGCAGTCTGAAGAGGAGATGTTGCAGCAAGCCCTAGCCATGTCCTTAGAGGCTGGCCGTCAGCCCCAGACTGGCAGTGGTGCCCCGGTCAGTGCCGCCACCACTGGGACTACTGGAAAGGCTACCTTAGCCACCACTGCTGCTGCTACTGCTGCCACTGCCACTGCCACTGCCACTGCCACTACCACTGCCACTGCCACTGCCACTGCCACTGCCACTGCCACTACCACCGCTACCACTGCCACTACCGCTGCCACTGCTACCACAGCCTCCACAGGACCCAAAGCCATTCCTGATTTTGCGACAATGACTGAGGAGGAACAGATTGCATATGCCATGCAGATATCCATGCAGGACTGTAGTAAGTATTCCAAAGGGTGGTCTGGTCAAGGTTCACAGAGCACACACTTGAACACAAAGTAACACACACACACACACACACACACACACACACACACACACACACAGTAGCTCATTGGATAATGTCCTGGCCTGTCATTTGATAGGATCAGTTTTGTACCTGGCTCAAGGTGCAAAGTTTTCACTGATGACCAAGCAGTTACTGTCCTTGAGCAAGAAGATCGGGTGTGTTGTGTGTGGAAGGTGACAACCTTACTCATAGATGAGCTCTAAGCTCTCTCTGGGAGGGTAATGGCGGCCGATGAACAAAACAGAATTTTTGATACAAATGACCAAAAATGCATTGGTAGTATATATGGCAATAAGATGAGCAGTAGTGCACGGAGTCTTTTGTGCACCTTGTAGTGAAGGAGTACTGTACAATGGTGGGAGTTGAGAGAAGGAAGGGTTATGGGAATTAATGTTGATATTCTCTGCAGAACCCAAGGAGGAGCCTATGGATGTGGATACTCCAAAGGGTGCTGCCACAGCCACCTCTTCAGAAGCCCTCAAGGTAAAGCATTACATAATGAAACACTGTTTTACTTATTCTGCTTCATTTTGTATAATATTCAACATACACTAAAAATGACTTGAATGTTCCTACTACTGTATTGGACACTTTATAAGATGCACTTTTTCCTCAAAACTCCCATAAAGAATCATCCTGTATTTCCCAAGATAAAGGTATAGGATTGTGTTTGAGGTTAGCAATTCATATTGTTTCCATACCATGTTATCTCAGCACCAGAACATGATGTGTGTGAGTGTTGAGCAATGCATTCAACTCAGGGTGGGTGTTACACTGTCCTCACATACTTGGGTTGACAATCAAGCTAGAGTTAGCGCCAAAGGCACCACCTTTCACATATCATCTTTGTTGTTGTTGTTACTGAGTTCATTTTATTTTAATGAACTTTTATGGAAAATAATTAATATTTATGTAATGATATATTTGTATTGGTATCAAAGCATGTTTTTTTGGTGCAAGTGAGTGGCTTGCCTACAAAACTACCTTCCTAGAAACGAGGTGCAATGTTGCATTTGGAGTGGTGACAAAGTATGGCTTTGTATTCTCTTCAAGGGAGTTCAGAAGCATTCTAAGCACACCATAACAATACCTTCACTATTCACACTCAATTGTTTTCATGCTCAAAAACTATTTTCATCTATAAAATTGAATAATGATTTTGTAAATGAATCTGTTTCCTCTGTAGGTCATCGTAATAGTTTATCATGTGTCTTGCAGGTGAAGAAGGAGGACGAACAGGATTTCTCACAAGTGATGGCTGATCCAGCTTTCCTGGAGAGTGTCCTGCAGACTCTTCCTGGTGTGGACCCACAAAGTCAAGTAGTAAAAGAGGCAGTGGGCTCCCTAACCCAACAGGAGAAAGACAAAGACAAGGATAAAAAGGAGAAAAAGAAAGATGAGAAGCAGTAAGTAATGGGTGCTTAGGTTGTAGGTTTAGGATCAGGCTGCTCAAGGCCATATAGAACAGACGCTAAAACAGAGAACATGCTTAGAGATAGGACGAAGGCTTGTCTTTCATTTAATTATGTACATTTTTTTTATTCTTGTTTATATGTTTTATTTATCCAGCAAAGAGCATATAGGTCATGTGCATTGTACACTGAATTTTGTGAATGCTCAAGTTTTTTCCCTTGTTGGTCTACTGTGAAGTATTTTGAAGTATGTGCTTTGAGGGTATCAACGAGGTGTTTGTGCATACATTTTACTGCATCTCAGGTGTCATCTTTTGATCACGTGTCACCATACCTTGGCAGTGGAAAGGAAGTTACAGTAGTGATGGGCGTGGAGATAGGTTTTCAAGCATATTCTTTACTTATTAGTTGCATTAATAGGCAGTGGGGCCCAGTGACTAGTGATTCTTTACTAGCAATTTCAAGTTTAATGATAGGTTGGAAACAGTCCCGGGTTTGATAAGTAACAACCAAAGCTGTGGAAGTAATGCCTTACTGACTCCATGCCTTACACTCATCAACATGGTGCCACATTTGGAAGGCCTATCAGACCACGAAACATTAAAACAAATGCAACTCACTACACTTCAAGAGAAAGAGGAGACTTAATTACAATAATAAAATTGATGAACAACCTGGAGGAAACATATGGAAAAGATCTAATATTGAGAAGAAAAGCAGAGGCTAGATATTTGAGGGGACACAAGAAAAAATTGCAACAAGTAATTTGTATAAATAATTGGAATTTACTGAAAGAAGAGATGATAATGGCAAAGAATGTACAACAACTAAAGGAAAATCTGGATAAATATAGATACAGAGACGGGACCACACAACACAAGTGTAGCTCAGGCCCTGTATACTACAACTAGGTAAATACACACATTCATACAATGTTTTTGGAACTAATGCCATTTGTTCACTCTTGATATTGTTAGTCATGAAGCCCCACTGTTTATGCAAATAATCCAATCATGTGAAAATGGTAATATTATTCAGAAGCAAAGTATTGATTTAGATAGTGGTATATACTATTCCTAGCAAGTCTCTTGGAGAATATGATGACGCTGAACTGCTAGGTTAGGTAATTACTGCATTTGCATCGGCTGTTACAGAAACAGCCACTATAAGTTGTGTGCCAAGGCAACAGCACCCAAGCTGTGTATGCATCGACATGCACCATGATATATCCTTACTGTCATCACACAGTGTCATTTCATGTTTGTTGTTCTAGGTTAGTCTTCATCCTTTTTAATAATTTTGGTATGGTGTTGACTCAATAAATTTTCTTGTACAAGCCAACCTTGTGTGTTTTGCATGTGATCATTTCTAGTCAGAATGCAGAGCCATATTGAAGACAAAGGAGGAAATATGTAAGCTGTGTCTCTCTTGGCTGCCACCACACATGTTTGGAAAATTGACACCACGATATAGAAAAGTCTTGGTGATATACTTAGTGAATTTAGGCAATCACATTCGTTAGAACTAGTTTTGGTTGTTTTGCAAGAGAATGAGTGTGAGTGTGAGGTGTGCAGTGCAAAAAGGAAGTTGCATAGATGAATGCATTATTCAGTAACCTATGTAACCCATAACATTTACACTGGATAGTGAAAGTGTGAAGGCTATGCAGGTTGTCCTTCCTGATAACTTTCCAAGTAAACCAAAAGATAAACCTTTCCCCATAATGTTTCCCTGAATTAAATGATGTTAAGTGATGACTGCATAATGACTTTATTTATTTTATTGTATTTCTTACATGGAAAGACGTGATGAAGGGCAAACATATTATGGTTTTCATTAATTTGGAAGGGACAAAGTATGTTTTGTCATCTGGAAGAAATAAATTGTTGCTGGAGGATTGTGTCAAGATTTATAAGGAGTAATTCGTATGTTGATTGAATAGGATTTAAAATTTTAGCTTTCATTTACTTATTATTTTTTTCTGGAGTCTATACATTAGATAAGTTGTAGGAAACTCATTGTATTTTCACTTAGTAAATTGAAGATATTAAAAGAGAGAGAGAGAGAGAGAGAGAGAGAGAGAGAGAGAGAGAGAGAGAGAGAGAGAGAGAGAGAGAGAGAGAGAGAGAGAGAGAGAGAGAGAGAGAGAGAGAGAGAGAGAGAGAGAGAGAGAGAGAGAGAGAGAGAGAGAGAGAGAGAGAGAGAGAGGAGAGAGAGAGAGAGAGAGAGAGAGAGAGAGAGAGAGAGAGAGAGAGAGAGAGAGAGAGAGAGAGAGAGAGAGAGAGAGAGAGAGAGAGAGAGAGAGAGAGAGAGAGAGAGAGAGAGAGAGGAGAGAGAGAGAGAGAGAGAGAGAGAGAGAGAGAGAGAGAGGAGAGAGAGAGAGAGAGAGAGAGAGAGAGAGAGAGAGAGAGAGAGAGAGGAGAGAGAGAGAGAGAGAGAGAGAGAGAGAGAGAGAGAGAGAGAGAGAGAGAGAGAGAGAGAGAGAGAGAGAGAGAGAGAGAGAGAGAGAGAGAATTTGAAAGAAAAATAAAGAAAGTAACAATTCTAATGAAATATCGAGTGAAGACGCCAGCTAGGGACTCAAAATACGAATGCATAGTTCATGAATCATACGATAAAACTATATAGAAACTGAAATAATACCATTGGATAGCTATAGGAATAGTGATTAAGTAATGAATCCCTAGTACCGTTCTAAAGAGCAGCTTATGAACAAGTATCATCATCAGCATCAGATTCAAAACAAACGGGAGGAACACTGCCACCTGACGAGTGTATTTGAGGTAGTGCGAGGGTCGGCGGTTTCCCTTCGTCCTTGTAGGCGTGTATGGTACTCCGGGAACACTACTGGCCTGTCAATCCCAAGTGAATAGTGTGAGCAAGATGGTGATGTACGTGGAAAGCAAAAACCTACACACATAAGGACAGGTGTCGCGGCGGGGGTGGAGGTGAGTACCCTAATTCCTCGTCCTAGCCCATTACTTATTCAATTACAAAAATATGCCGTGATTGTTAGCTTATTTCATGACTATTGGCTAATTATGAGTTGTGATTGAGCTTTTGTATCATGTAGTGAGTGGGTGTTGGCCTAGAGTGGTAAGGAGAGTGAGAAGTATACCCTGTGGTGGTATTAGTGAACACATTACTACTACTCAGTCAATGAACTCTGGCTATTTGGTAAAACAGGACTGCATCGTTTTCAAACTAAGTCCCGTTCGAGCCCCGCCATGTTGTTGCTTGGTTAGTTTTCCAATGGCACCTGTTTCTAACCTAACCTAATCTCACGTACATGAATTTTGACGTTTGATTGGTAGTCCTCGCAGTACATTAGGACGGACTGAGTATTGTTCCATTGTTAACCTTAATATTACATTACTTTCTGTACATTACTTCCATCACCAACTCAACTGTCATGGTGTTGGGCGTTTATGTACACCGCTACTTTCACCTGAAGTGCGCGCGGCTTTATTATAAAAATTCACCTCAACTTTACCTGCTGTATTTTGTTGATATCATTCCCAGACACTTTTATTCTATGTATGCTATGATATTTGGAAGTTTGATCGGTATTATTGTCTTAGTGGGCTATCAGAAGGCAGACAATTCGTACCTATATCATTGTATAAACCCTTTCATCCTGACCAATTACATCCTATTGATATGTACCGCAAATTCATAATAACACTGATGTCACTTGGTGAAGGACAACATTCAGATGGTGAGGCTCTTTGCAAGGGGTTGGAGTCTCAAAAGTTAGGTTAGGTTAGGAATGGCTTAATTTAATTTTAAAAAGAATAAACACTAGGGCAGGGCCGAGGAGGATGGTAGTGGTCCCGGGGGGGGGCACTTTGGAATGTCATTAGTTTTCTCTTGTTTATGGTTTTAGACAGTTTAACCTCTTTTTTTATATTATATAGAGAGTTTGCTTGTGACGTCACCGTTTTGTGCGGGGCAGTCATGCCGCCATGTTGGAGCACAACGCTCTTGTTACTGTGATGTTATTTTGTGGGGAACTAACCAACTTATGGTTACTTTAAGTGTGCCCTTTTATATACCACTTATTCATAGAGTGTAGAATTAAAGTTTTTAGGCCTGCTGTTAATTCATAGTTTTTGTTATGAAATTCAAACAAAATAAACTGCATACCAGCTACATCTACATTGGAAGATTGGAACGGAATAAAAAAAATTTTGGGTCAATTTACATATATGAATGATAATTTACAACTGAAACAGCAGTACACTTACACTTTTAACTGCAGGGGGCAATCAGGGCATCAACCATTTACATTTTCAGACGTGACATTGTTAATCCGCCTGTTTCTACATGAAAAAAACTCTGATAATCTGTAAACAGAATTATACTAATTTGCTGTATGCAATGTCATTGTGTATTCAAATTATATTTTAGCTGGTGTGATAACTCATACATATGTGTACAAATGTTAGTCAGCTAGAGAATACACTCTAAAATGTAACAAAACACATGTCACTGTTCACTAAAAAATGTCCATACATGTCTAGTTTGGGTACAAAATATGCACATCATTTTAATGTATGTGAATGCCCTTGGTAAATGTTCAAAAACTTAATGGTTACCTACCCAGCCATGCAATTGCAATGTGCATCAAGTACAGTGCCATCCTCCTGTACAATAACCCATGACTTTAGAACTGTGTATCTTAATCGTTGTGCATGGTGAACCTGCAAGTAAAAAGTAATATTAAACCTGAGCTACAAGTACAACTTACACAGGAACCTGAGTTAAAAAAATACCTAAAAATACCTTAAATGCATGTTTCCTATACAACCAAAGAAATGAATATGATGAATAGAAAAGAAAGAGTTCTGAACTCATTTGAACTCCTTGTCCAGTGCAAGTTGTGCCTAAGTGCTAAAATGACCTCAAATCTCGTGTTTTGTTCTAAAATCAAATGTGCTTATATGTTGTGTTTGCTTAGTTCACTAACTCATTCACATACTAAGTTGATGATTAACTTACCCTAACCAATATTATAATTCTGTTTCCCTACTTTTTAGTTTCACTTCGGTGACAAAGCCACTGGTGAAATAGTTATATGATTTGAGGGCTTTGTACCCTTACATTTGTTTACCGGTGTAAAAACTGGTTAGTATAACTAAAAAGATAAAGATATCACCAAACTCAATTGGTGGTAGTTTGATATCACTCATGAAATCACTATTCTTCAAATTATAAAGATCCTGACCCTGCAAAAAGTGTATTTTTTCTTGATAACGAGCCTCAGGAGGCATGTCCACTTGTTTCCAAACAAACGCGTTGTGCTCCAATATGGCAGGCCGGAAATACGTCATTGAATATTTAGTAAGTCACGCAAATTTTCTATTGTTTTTATTATTGGTTTGTTACGTTTTGTTATGTGTTCTTTG
>JAPQNM010000044.1:23967095-23969595 GCA_029783475.1 Metacarcinus magister | reverse complement strand
TGGTACTGGTACACCTCAACATGTACTCTGCTCCGCCCACTACATCATTTCTTTCACCCTTTAAATGTGGCGTCATATAATTCCGATGTTACGGCGACAAAATCAATCAATCAATCAATCAATCATCCATCTCCTACTCATTTGATAACCTCGGTTCATCTAGCACCTCAACTTCAAGTATTGATGGTGGTAGTGTTGGTGGTGGTAGTGGTGTTGGTGGTGGTGATGTTGATGGTGGTGGTGGTGGTGGTGATAGTGGTGGTGGTGGTAGTGGTGGTGGTGTTGATGGTGGTGTTGGTGGTGTTGATGGTGGTGGTGTTGGTGGCGGTAGTAGTAGTGATTAATGTTACAATGATGATAAGTAGCTTAGAATGCCGTCTATCTACACACAAAATGGACGGTTTGGGGGAAAATTTCAGTGTATAGGAAGGGAGGCAGGAATGGAAGAAGGGGTGGGAGGCGAGGAGGGAGATTGTAGGAGTGGGGGTTTGGGGGTGGCAGGTAGGGGGGGTGGATGAATGGAATGGAGTTTTAGATGGATTTAAAAGTGGTGAAATATATTCGTGTGTGAGTGTGTGTGTGTGTGTGTGTGTGTGTGTGTGTGTGTGTGTGTGTGTGTGTGTGTGTGTGTGTGTGTGTGATCGATTTCATGTCACTTCCAGAATTAATTGAACAGGACTTGTATGTGTCAGGTGCAGAAATGGTGGTGGTGGTGGTGGTGGTGATGGTGGTGGTGGTGGTGGTGATGGTGGTGGTGGTGGTGGTGGTGGTGGTGGTGGTGGTGGTAGTGGTGGTAATAATGACAGGAATAGTGGTGGTGATAATGTTTGTAGTGGTGATGGTGGTTTGGGGTGGTAGGATGAGTGGGTGATGGCACATATAATACTGATAATAATAATAGTAATGATAATGGTAGCGGTAATATACAATGAAAACTTAATTTACTCACTTCAAGGTTAATGGTTCTGTGGTTCTCCCTGACGACCAAGAGGGATAAGACGTATATAAGGACGCCGTCTTACCGCGGGAACTCACTCTTAAATAGGGAACTAGGTTGGATCACGAGTGTCCGTATGACCATTCCACTACTAACACACAAGGAGGCAGACAAACACCCACCTGTAATATAATAGGGAACCGTCTCCACCTGGGTAACCGCTAGCCAACACTTCACAAATACAACAGATAACACTAAAGCTTAGGCACAAGGTTATTTAGGGCGTGGTTCGTAATTTAAATAACGCAGTCACCGTAGTCATTGAGAGCCTTCGAGTTAAGATGGTTGTAGTTGTTATTATCGCGTACCTAATGCACAGGGTTAACACTGCACACCTCAGGGCTGTTCCTGCACCGGTGTTTGACATGGCTCCTCACTACTTGACGGTGAAATGTAATGCAACAAGTAGATAAGATAATGCCAAAACGAATTTCATGTATCTTTGCATTCGATGTGACAATAAAGTTATCTAATCTTATCTTATCTTACCCAGAACAAAACATATTCGTCATTTTTTGCTACGTCATCGCGATCCTCGCCTGTATCTTTATGAAGGGAGTGTTTGGCCGCTCCAAGAAAGCATAAGGCATCACTCCTTCACGGGGACCACAAGACCACGTCGAGGCAATCAAAGTGTGAGGGGCGTCATGCCTTGGCGATGACAGGCAAGGACACGGAGGAGAACACAGACAACAGAGTGCTCCTCCAAACACGTGCAACTACATCAACAGTTCCAAGCACAGGCCCTATAGGCCCTTATAGGTGGCCGGAAGGGAAGGTAAGCCGGTAAGGCGCCGCGGCGTGTACCGACCTCACCAAATGATGTGGGACGCGCGGAGCAAGAATCTGTTATAATCGGAAACTCGCTGCTTGATGATATATAGGAAGGGGGAGGAGACGTGGGAGGAATCAAGATCCAGATACCTGGATCTTGGGAGGAATGACAGTGTACCGATTATAACGCAGTGTGACCACAGTCCACGGGAAACAGTCAGCCATCATGACCGATGCAGGCAAAGGTTCGTGTGACACTATAGGTTAGCGTGCAGGGTTGGGTCCAAGTACAGGCGACTGTACTTGGACCCAACCCTGTTAGTGTGCCTTCAAAAACATGGATGCAGTTTATTGTGATGTCTGGTACATTTGTACATTGATTGATGAGGTTGTGGCATTGCGTCATGGTACAACTAGCAGTGGCCACCCCCGAGGCTTGGAAATATATCCTGTATGTTGAGCCTTCCACGCTCACTTCACTGGTGCTGCGTCCGGTCCTAGAAGCTATGTGCTACATGGACCAATGTGAAACATGAGAAAATTACATATTTATTTTTCACGAAATTGAAAAATATTTTGATATTGGAAAGGATGGCGACAGCATCAGATAAACGTTATGAAGGCCCATATTTTTGTTGCTATGGTGTGTTGACCTTTTATCCACATTATGAACACCATCTCACGGAAAAGTGAAAACAGATCCGGGGTGCCCACAACACTAGGGCCAAG